>JAVFBZ010044449.1:0-10489 GCA_032466195.1 Katharina tunicata
TTTTCTCCTCAATTTTTACATTTTTCACATGTTAAATTGAAACGTTTCGCCAATCTTTTGTGCAATCAAACGATTTACATTGTGCAAGAACATTATGTAACAAGAGTGCTCTGAACTAAATATGGTTATATTTGAAAAGATTAAAATTGATTAATCGTCGAAGTGTACCTAGATATTCTTCAAGATAAGTCATGTCTACAGCTAATAACTAAAATTAACATGCGCACAATGTTTCACTTACAAGATAATGTGTACATGTATGAAAAGGAGAAAAATACTTCCGCATGGTTAGTTCTGATTGTATTTCTAATGAATTAAGTCGACGTGCTGTGCTGTGTCTATGTTCTAGTATCTGAGTAAGGCCGTTTATCAACACGTGTTTTTTTCCTGCATAAAAGAGTAGTGATTTTATACTATTGTTCTCAACTTCGTCATCAATTCATAAATAGGTTTACAGTATAGGTCTATGAACTGTTTTGGGTAATTAATTTAATTTATCTGTCAAAACTGTTTATTCTGCCAAGACGCAATTAACATAGCCTATGTATTTGTTAAATCTGCCATTCAACAGGCAGTGGATAACAGCTAAAACGGGTTGAGATTTAAGATAAAACGAGCTTTAACGAGCGCCGAATATCAGTAGCATCATCTCTACTCAGACAAAGATATAAAATATTTGGTCGAACTAAATAGTTTATTAATCGTGACAAAAAGCGGGAGATAAAACAATGCAACAAGGGGCAACAGCTTACAAAGCGTAAATATTTTCAATCCGGGTGCAAAAAGTTGAAAAATTGTACACTATCTGTGCTTTCAGCTTGGCAGCTTTGTAGTTTTGTCATGTCTGAATTTACCGTGGAAAGTACGCTTTGCAATGCGACAATATTCCGACAGTAGACACATCTTTCTAAGCTCAAAAAATGATCGGGTTTTATTTTTAAACACAGGCGCACTAGATAAGATGGATCCTTCATTGACCTTGAGGTTTTGGCACACATCCTGTCTCCGTAACCTATAATTGGCTTCTAATTGGGGTTAGAACAAGTCATAATCGAGTTAATACTTAAGGCTAATCTACGATTTGTGTATTCCTACTGCTTTTAAAAAGATGTTAAAGAAAAGGATATCTATAGAATTTTGTTCCTTGTTTAGGCAGACCCAACGGATGAGAGAAATGGCCCTAGACGAGGTACATACAGAAGCCGTCTCCGCTAATCCAGTAGGGGGACGGATCTTGTGTTTAACTTGTTCGTCTCAAGCTCTAAATAAATATGCGGTGACTTGGTCAGAGGGCTGTTAAACCCTAGGGCTTACTGACAGGTGATATAACAGACGTTACGGGGAAACATTAAAAAAGTTTAATATGCTTGCTGACAGCAGATTTATGATTCTCAGAGAAATAGCATATCATCGCTAAGACCGAGAGTTGAGATTATTATTCAATATTATTTTGACTCGGGTGATACAACTTAGACACAGAAACAGGTGTTGTAATTCTTTGGGAAACGTAGAAACAGTTATTGTCTTTCTTTGAAAATCGTAGAAACAGTTATTGTCTTTCTTTGAAAAACGTAGAAACAGTTATTGTCTTTCTTTGAAAAACGTAGAAACAGTTATTGTCTTTCTTTGAAAAACGTAAAAACGGTTATTGTTTTTCTTTGGAAAACGCAGAAAGAGTTATTGTCTTTCTTAGGAAAAAATAAAAAGGTCTGAAAAAAAGATAAATTCACTTCCTTTTACACCGAAACTCTCCCATGGAGGGTTAAAATTGGTTCTATTTCTTGCTTCCATACAAAGCTGAGTTGATAGACGTTTAGCTTTTTTTATAGCTTCTGCTGGAATTCTCAAAAAATATTTTGAGATATAATTTAAACAATTTTCTTTCAATAGTCTTTTTGTCATTGTGTCGTAAAACACGAAAACAAGAAGATTTTGCTCTGTACAGAAAACAGTTTGGCAAAGCCATTAATTAATACAGATATACATATACTTGTCGAATTGTCTACAGGATGTTGCCTTCTAAGCACGTAATCAATTAGTTGTCTCAAAGCATGGCATTAGATTCCGAGGCTTGTCCCAAGACATGTTAATTTACATTGTTACAACAGGTGTCAGCTCGGAGCTGCGTTTCCCCTCGGATTTGTTGATAAAAGATGTCAGCAATTCGGACTAAAAGGCACGACCTAACACTAGATGTAAATACTTATCTTATTTGGCCTGCTACAAGCAACCGGCGTACTTACACCAGCTCCACCCAGATATCATGTTCACTGGTAATTGATTTCAAGAACCCTAAAGTTGCCGAGTTTCCCCTGACACTTCATTCCAAGACAATCTAAGGCAATTTAACCTTTGGTCAACCGGTTTAAATGGCTGTTTAGTTACTCTTTTAATTAATCAGAAATTGCACGGGTACATATCGTGAAGACACTAATTTTTCATCGTTTCTAACAACAAACGCTTGATACTCTAGTCTGGCGGTTAAAACATTTAACGGCTTATTCTAGATGATCCAGATTGTTTCGAAAGTCATGGATTTGTATTACCATTGATCTGAACAGGACTGTGAAGGCAATGGCGGGGAATTCTGTCATTTGACCAGACGATCTTTAAAGTACACCTTGACTTTGTTGTGTTTATAAACTTGTGTTCTTAAACACGAGTTACCTGAACAAACGAGCACATAAAACCGATGAGAATCTATCCTGTTAATTTTCTTGAAAAATAAAACCTCTCATTATAATGTTTTCCATGTTTTTCCTGTCCATCTAGCTGTATTGTTTGTCTAGACTGTTACTTTACACGGAAACCTATACCACAGCCTTGGTTGGTCAGCCATGTGTGTGTTTGCGGGTTAATGACACAATGTTGACTGGCGTGCAGACAGGGTGGTCCGTCACGTAATTAAATGCATAGAAAGGCAAGGTCAGATGATGACAGGGTGCACTCACACGTAATTCGCTGCCAACTTAACAGGAACAGAAAAACAACCGTCCTTATGTGAAAGGACAAACAGCGGATGTATTTTCACTTAGCCTTCAACAATGAGCCAATTTTTTTAAACACAAATGTATCCAAAAATGAATATATTGGTTGAAAAATAACGCGCGTCTGGATAACAACAACAACGTCTGTAGCCTATTGTAAGACTTGTGTACCAAGCGTCTAGTTTATCTCGCCTCTGAACTCGGTGTACAACTGGAAGAGACGTTCGGCATTATGTGTGGAATAAATAACGCAAACTATATTATTAGCAATCATAACAACAATTTTAAATAATGCTGTTTACCAAGTGTGTTTATATTTATTCCATTTAAGGAACATCTCAATATTAATCCACAAATATAAAATTTAATATTAATTTGGTCATCTAATTGCATGATGGCATTGAAATTTGGCTTTGTCCAATAAACACGAAATGTGACGTAGGTGCAGTTTTCTTTATATTAATTATGAACTATTATACTACGAGAGCAAGCGAAATAATATTAACAGTAATTTTATTATCAATATTATTAATCAGTCAATATTATTAACATGATTTACCCCGAATAACTCACAATATTTATCAACAATTATTTATTGTTTAACAAACACGTTGACAGCATGTTGTTGAAGCCAGTCCTTGTGCATAATGTGTATTAAACACGTTTGTGTTTATTTGCAGCAATAAGCTCATCTCCTATACTGTTTTAAGGTAGTCATTGTTTTCGACCAACAAAGCCGTTGCGAGATAATTATTAGCAAAAAATACAAAAATATTTGTCAATGTAATGTTAACCTGCGTCAAGATCCGAAAGAGCATGTGAAACCACACATCTTGGTAATCAAATGTTTTAGCATATCAGTCCGGGCGTAATGCTAGTTAAATTTGATATTTTAGTGAATAATATAGTAGCATGTTAAAATCTCCCAGCGTGCTCTATATTCTATTAACAGAATCACAACTTCAGCAATATTATCTACAGGTGGTCGAAATCACATGTTTTCCAATGCGGTTATACAACTACATAGAATCTAACAAATAAAACACATTTCACGTAACCCCCGTAAGTCAACATTGTTTAATTGTGTACTGCTATCAAATAACAATAACGTAATGAATTCCTGGAACCTTTTTTCTGCCTTGACCTTGGGTTTAAACAGCTAGAGACGTGACGAACAAGAGGAACAGTAAACAAAGCGGTAAAAATAAAAAAAATACTCCAAACATAAATAGGTTAAAACCTGACTGAGAAAAGCGGTCTAAATTAAGGAAAGAAAACTATCCTCCTGAATGTAAATACTACCTCAGCGAATTAGCCTGTTTTAAAAAGATTAATTCTTGATTGATACACGGTTTAAAATTCCTTGTGTTGTTAAAAGACTATTGCAGACCAGGCACTCTGAAATAGCTTTGCTCATAGACTTAGCGTGGTTTGATTGTAGTAGAACACCGTACTAACAGTGGTTTGACGGGTTGAATGTCAACGAAACGGTTTGAATCCAGAATGCACCAAAGACGTCATTCTTGCTAGTGTGCTTCTGGGAAACTAATGTCAACAACATCATTTAACGGAAATAGACGTTGTGACACGACTTCGAACATTCAAGTCTTTGTATTTAATATTCTATGTATTCTTGACATATGGTACTTGGCATTCTATATATTTTGAAGTTGTTGAATCAATGTGGCCATCACCAGGAATTACTATTTGGTCTTATTCGTACGTTTTTTTTTGTTATGGAATGTGTGCACGTGCAAATGTCAAAGACAAAAACACTCAGAAAGATTGCCATTAAAGTGTTTAGCTGAATGTCACACCAAGGTCGACATGTTGCTGTGTACACAGAGCTTTTGTAAGCATATAGGGTATCCAGGTGAACAGCCTCATTACGCAACCAGTGGAGTTAAAACAAGGACACAAACCGAGACACTATCCTGCATCATGTGATCTGTTTAACCCATGCCCTGCCTTAATGGTCACATAAAGACTTACAGGAACGGACGAAATAAACTATGATGAAAATACTGCTATTGGTCACTTTCTAAAAAAGACTAAATATTTCTCAGATTAAGCCGGGTGTTGTATTGATCAGATACTAACGGGGTTATATATATGACTTACAAAAACAGATAGGCGTTACGGTCAATCCCAGTACAGTTCGTATCAGAGGGCAATCAGCTAAATACAGACCATGTGGACGAGGTCCAACTGGCATACCATGTTAATTAAACTATGACACCCTTATAATTAACACTAGCCAAATACAGTTCAAATAATAAACGGAGTTGATTATCATTTATGAATTGCTCTTCTTCTTCTTGTGTCAGTCATATACTTATAAAGCATCACAGCATAAAAAGTATCAAAATTGGCATGGCCTGTATAGGTCCTATTTTGCGCCATTAGTATAGTGCTTCCATGCAAACTAATTCCAATTTCAAAGTTGACATTTAAATAAATTTAAATCACTCAATATTTTAATTTGCCTTTTCATGATTAAGTGAATGCTTTTCTTATGCATGAATAATAATCAACTATAACTGAACTTTCATATATGCAAACACTTGCTAACCTTTGAAAATAATAACATGGTAAATGTTATAATCTCTGCGTACGGACTAAGAGTTATATATACATCACGTTTATCGTGTGCTGTTATGTGATAAAATGTGATTACTGACGTGAATTCTACAACACAGCACACAGGTACACGTAGCAATATGTGACTCTAACTGATTTCACATAGTTTAGTAGGGAGCTAAATAAGTCCGTTTGGGTCAAGAAGTTGACAATTTTTCGGAACAAAAAAACAGAAAGAAATAGTTACACGAATCTGATTCTTTTTTGTTGTCATTTTGTTTTTATTCATAACTATCGCACTTCAAGTAAATGTTTGTTTTATTCTTGCAAATGTATTGCAAGTTGAATAGATAACACACAAACTAGCTTTATATATAACAATCTAATCTTAGCCTTTATCTATGTGTCTTGTTATTCGTACAAACACACGAAATATTGTATTTTCTTTGCTGGTTCACGAAATCTTCTCGGCATGGCATGTGTTGTCTTTCATATCAGAATAGTTTATTCTAAAGTGTAATCGCAAATTATCGGATAGACCTACAATAAACAAATGTTCATGTTTGAAACACGTGCTGTGACACTTTACTGAAGTTCAATAATATGAATCTAATGACTATTCCACAGTCAATGCACGTTGATGATAAAAGTGAAATACCTTGAAGTATACAACATCTAACACAGTACATTAACCAATCAACGAAACTATGTATTGTGACGCTACAGCCATAAGCATCATTTCTGTCGTGTAGAAATAAACTATATATCCACGGTACTGGATAATAATTAAAAACAGCATTGTTATTGTCAGAAAGCAATAGAGATTGAAACAGACACTGCATATAAAATATACAATAAAAACACATTTCCCAGGAGTTCTGGTCGATATATCTACACGAAGATAGATTCGTGGGATTGTAAGTTAACTTGTATGTCGAAAGACACAATAGTCTTGAACAGACTTTATTGCCCTTTTTTATCTACTGGCTGGGTGTTTTATTTCTGTTTCGTGATGTAGTATTCATTTCCATTTCCCAAGAGTGTTTCGAAAGTTAACTATAAAGATGTTAGCCTCGACTTATCTTCTTTTCAACGATATATAAAACAAACTGTCAATATGACGTCAAGTTAAATTGTGACGAATGGTGATTAGGGTAATAATAAAACCCGAATATTTTTTTGTTCTGTTGTTGTTGCACTTATTCATGAGCGAGACTATCCACAAAGACCTTAACGTGTGAGATTGATAGGCACACTTTCCCAAAAGACACTGTGAGCATAACACCCACACATTAGGTAATTGCATGACGAAATCATGAACGGCACGCAATCCACAGCCCACAATTAATCAGTCGGTAGCTGAGAAGAAACTTCAGAAAGATTATTTGAGAAGAAACATTCCAAGATCATTCAACCGTTTAAAGGGAAATACGTTATTCTGTTTGACAGCTAACAGAAATACATCTACACCATAAGCTCTACTTCAGTCCATTATAAGTTTAATCGTTTTTGGCAATTACTATTTTTTGTCGATTCCGTCGAATTACAGCGCGTCGGTTAAATCAAACAACGGAGAGCACGCGAAAGGCAAATTAACATTTTATAATCCCTGTATTTCTTACAGTTCCCCCTGTCAGATCCCTCTCAAATTACCCCCTTACACAGAGTAAGTCTAACGGCTTTTTCAGCAGATTTTGAATTCACCAAGTGGATCTTTGCAGAAAATCTTTCGAAAATGTTATTCCCTCGCTACAACATGAGTATGGTTAATAATTTAAATGGATAACGACCTTTTCTTCTGAAAACGATTTAACGCTTGACCTCTAAGGACATCTACATTAGCAAATATCTTTTAAAAAATCCAGACAATTGTGATCAGTCCACCGTCTGCAAGAAGCCGATAGCGTATTTTACGACCATGTCTGTGGTATTTCAGAACAGGTCGCCTATACGGTATTTTCTTGAACGAGTGGGCTGGTTTCTTATTCGCTAATTAAACCGCAATTGTCGTCTTACAAATTGTCTTTGATGTTTCCAGCCATGGACCAGTTTAATCAGTATAAATCTGACTATACTGCATTTGACTCCACACATGATGTCTTGTATAGTTTAAACCTTGGAGGCTTACTCTACAGTGTTTGCTACTTGATCAAAACATCTATCCAAATGAAGACTTGATGTGCGAAGGTTAGATTTGTCACACAGTCAAACTCAGCCATATATTAGGATATCTCGAGAGGCATTTCTCTTATCACAAACACACCGGCTCTTATAAAGATACCCCCAGTAAGGCTTCAAAGGAGCGTTAGGCCTACTCGAGTCAATCAGTTCTAAACGGTTCACTTACTTCTGTTTAATGTTTACGGCGAGGTTATATATACTCTACAGATAATCTGCTTTCACAACTGCAATAAAAGTGAAAAACCAGTACAATTTTACTAAGGACCAGGGCCTGAACTAACGTAAGCCACACTATAATTGACGTTGGACATCATCCATTGTATTTGGAAAGACGGAGACGATGACGTATGCGGCCTGACCAGGTATACCTGTCATGTGAGATACCATCCTCATCTTACTTTGTGAATCAGTTATTGGATTTTCGTCAATAGTCTCGTTATAAAATGTACATATATCATTTTCACCAAGAAAAAGAAGACATCCTTACACTCAATTGACTCATTCTATAGGGTACCAACTTCCTGCTTACATCGGCTACACCTCCTTTCATATTTAATTGCACGTTTACCTTAATTTTTCTGTTTTTATCATTCTCTAATAAGCCGCATTGACTAATTGTAAATATATAGTATATGAGTTTATGCCCAAATTAACCGAAAGAAGGCCACTGGGTCACGTGAAGGGGTGAACAGACCATGTGAAGGGGTGAACATGTCAAGTTAGCACGTAACCCTTTTCAACAACTGTTTTAGATTAATTAACTTTATCTCGTGTGTTTGGATTGGTGCTGCACTGAGAGTCAACAGTTGGATGCGATGCTTTAACAACAATTTCATTCGTCAATTCAGGCTTACGGAAGTCAAATTATAAGAAGACAGTCAACCATTACTAATTTTATTATGACGATGATATTTTAAGAAATTCTTCTGTGTTTTCATTGGGTAGTATAGTTTTTATTGTACACGTTCTCTACAAATTGGACTAAGTGTTTACAGTAAGATTGCTAATTGACGACATGTAGGCCCTCAGTTCAGAGTACAGAACACAGAAGAGTAATTAAGCATTTTGATTGGACAATTATAAACTACGCGTTTAATTAAATAAGCCTGCAGCCATACCAGAAACAATCTCACACGTTTTATCGCTGATTTATTTACATAGAACCTTTTATAAAAACAAATTATCCCCATAGACATAGATAATCAAATGTACATAGCTAGTGATAATAGCAGTATATGGTGATTTCATTGTTTTTACCCAATTTCGGTTTAAACTGGATACTGAGTCAAACATCAGGTATATTTTATTTCTTGGGTGTAGTCTTTCTCTGCTGGGTCAGCTTAACGATGGTAACTATATTTATAAATATCTGACGTTAACATCAAAATCAATCCCTTTACATATGCTTTCGAGGAGAGTGAGTGTTTTAATCTGTGAACTGGATATATAATTCCGGTGATTGGAGAACGTTATTATTTTCACGGGTGGATGGTTTGTTATCTTTGCATCTAGTTATCATGGATGATACAGTGTAACAAATATATCAAACAACCTATTCATAATCGTCCCAAACATATTCCTAATCGGCTAACATTTGATCCCTAAGCAAAGAAACATAGGCCTAATTGAAGATGTTAATACAGATAACTGTTCATGGTCAAATTGTATACCATTTTTTTGCTATTTATCAGCTAACTAAGTCCGCTAAAAAAAATCAAAAGAGAGAAGATCCTTAGCTTTTTGTTTCACTTTAATTAATTCAGACACACACAAAAACGTGATAGATGTTTTGATAAAGTATAAACATACAAGCACACAAAGCTATGATTTTATATTCATAAAATTCTAGCTTATCAGGTCAGGCCTGTGTCATTGGCAGCCTTTTAATGAACGCAGAAAGAAAATCATATAAAAAGAACGCTCTCTCCTCCTGGACCAGGTATGATTAAGATGTGGGTAATAAAGCCCTGGCAAGTAAAGGATGTGCTACGCTGGCATCCAAATGACATTATAAAAATTTGGATTTAAATTAAAAAAAAAGCTCCATTATAGCATCGATATTAATGGTATTGTATAGTTAAGACATCTGAAAATCTCAATTCCTTTAATAATACATGTTAATCAGAAATCATTGACTGCTCATTGAAAATGCAGCACGCCTAAATGGTAAATATCCTTTGAACGTGTTGAAATGTAAAATGCAGTGGGTAAGAAGTCGATATACATTCGATCTGCCGGCTTGGGTACACTCTCTTCCAGGCTGGACACCCCGGTATCAACACTCGAGTTAAGGACCTTGTATTTCTGGTTAAACAAGGCCGACACAAACAGATTAAATGTACAGGCATTTTGAAGTCCGTGTGCTATTGATAAATACTTCCAGAAAGCAACTGATCGTGATTTATCCTATTCGTTTATAGACGACTTCCCTGTTTATTTGCCCATTGCCAACGCACAGAAGATCAATATGTTAGCCAGCTGAAATCCATTTACTTTGTCCATCAAAAATGCGAATAACTTTTGCGAATGCTAAAACTAAATAAAGTGACTTGAGGTTTGAAAGCAAAAGAGGCCGTAAATTGACCAAGACTTAAAACATTGTTCTGTCTTTTAAATTGTCAACAGACTATATCACGAGAGTATAGATGTCTTATTTGAAGTGATTCACATGGTTGAAAACATATCTGAAATCTTATGTTAGTTACGTCTTTCATATCTTGTTCGCAAATAGTATTAAAGTT
>JAVFBZ010044481.1:0-10488 GCA_032466195.1 Katharina tunicata
TCAGTAAGGTGACTGGTTAAATAGTATATGTTAAGAAGAGAAATACATTAATGTATGGTTCGTAATAAAAAAAAGTACAAAGGCCTATCATTCTTAAACAGCTTCACACTTTTATCTACTTTATCTTTCTTTTACAAACTTCAAATTGAATCGGCCCTGTGACAACGCTATTTCTCGGTTTAATTTTAATTCAGTTAGTAGAAAAATATAGACGATTCAATCGCCAGCTCACTTTTTGTTAGTAAACAGCCTACTATGACAACAAGAATGGCGTGTCATTACATTAGTGTTCTCAATCTCCAGAAAGGTACGGGGCTTTTTTTTTAGTATAGGCCTATCTGCAATTGGCCAAACCTCGCGTGATTTATCGTTATTTTGCTGTCATCACTTAGCTCAGCCGTGATAGGTGTATGAATATGTATCAAAATGGTACATTTTGTTCACCGGAAGCTTGTTTACCGCCGTAGAGACAACGAACACGTAAAAAAATATAGGGTACTGGAGCGAATTTCCTATGGCCCTAGATGCACAATATATAAGTTTAGGAGCAAATTATGTTCTGACTGTAAAACAAACGGAAACTGCGGAAAGTGTCTACATTGACAGGTTGACCTACAGGCTGTGAAAAAGTTGCGGCCAAAATAGCGATGAACATACCACGTCCGAGATGATGTGCGCAGTACATTCGAAGGCTTCCGAGTGGACCTATCTGGCTTCTCAAAATATATACCTACTAAAAATTCTTAGACTCTCATCTTCTGGTCTCTCAGCCATGATGCTGTCAATGGAAACAAGTACGAATGTATTATGACCAGAAACTGAGCTCCCCTCCCCAGGGGAATATTCCCAGTTAAAGATTTGTGAATTAGTATACTGAGCAGAAGAGCGGAATGCTTTCTTCAGACTGCCGTGCTGCTAGATAGCCATCAGCAGGCGAGCCCGATATCGACTGACTACCCTAAACACAAAATCGAACATGCGCGTTTATTTAGCGTCAGTTGTTATTTGAGGCAATAGTTGAACATACAACAAAACCTCCAGCTATCCGCCTTGACAGTTCTGTCATACCGGCAGCCGTCTTGATCACATGATTTCCCCCGATTACCCTTCTCTGCAGCGGGCGAACTGGATAATTCTCCGAGTGTGACGTCAGCGAGTACGTGAACACGGAAATATATCATCCGAGCTCACCCGGGGTAAGGCGCATGAACGCAAACAAATTTCGTTGTGTTGACTCGAGGAAACCCGGGGTGCTCGCGCGAACGTAACCAAGATGAGTAGCAACTGGGGACTCCTGGTCCAAATCTCGCATAAACCATTCCCTGCAGATACACTGGTTACGACCTCCTCTACGATGCAGGCTACGTAGAGTATGTCCACACCCGACTGGACAAATAGCTGATAGACATAAACACTTTACATGGGCAGTTTTGGCATAAAATAGAAAACACTTATAGACATAAACAGTTTGGGCTTGTATTCAGTACTCTCTATTGTTCAGTATTGGACAATATGCAAACATATCCGTGGTTTAATCTCATTTCCGCCAAAAATCGAGATAGTCGGGGCTAGTTTTAAGCCCTAGATATGTTTGTGTAATTTGTCTACACAGTTCAGAAAATATTTAGGTTAGTGTAACTTTATGTCGATAAAGTTTCGGGAAATGCAGGACAGATTTGGTTCAGAAAGAAACACATTTGTTTTATTTTGTACGATCAGTACGAGTTTCCCAATGTTAGGATTAGATTACGATGGGGAAATGGATATCAAAAAACATTTTTTATGTGGAGGTCTTATCTTGAAATAACTAACCTCTGTTAGATGACACTTCCTGTTGAGAATGTTTTTAAATCGAGCAGTTTCATTTTACGCTTCCTGGTATTTTCTCTCTATCGAACGTCCGTCCGTCCGTAGAAGCGTCCGTCTGTACGAGCGCCCGTTCGCCAATCCGTCCGCGACTGCCTATAATTATAATATACAATATCATTAAACCATTAAACCCTGAACCCTTTGCACTTGAAAGGGTGTGGAGATCGTTGAAATGTATTATTGCAGAAACACGAAACTCGCTATATTTCTCACCTTACCTCTGTTAGGTGGTATTGTATTTATCAACTTCCATTCCCCCAAATGAACAATGGGTTTGTTAGTTCCCATAGGCAAAGGTTGGGTTGGAGTTATATACGCATGCAAAGAATCCGACTGTAAACAGTATACTAGTTGTGTCCACTAAAACTGCACTAACAGTTTGAAATGGTAAGTTCTCGAGTGCGATAAATTCAAAGGTAATGAACTGTTTTTTTCTTCTTCTAAATACGTGTTTATCGCAAAATCAAGTTAATGAAACACGAATCAAGGTTAGTGTTATAAACATTTTATTTGATTCGACTGGTTAGTTTATCCATGTGAACTATATTGGATCGGATACAAACATATTAGTCAACGGAACTTGCTGTACTTTGACGTCGGCTTTACGAAAGGCAACACAGAGCCATGTTAACCGACTACAGGCCACATGGATTCTGAGACTTCTATACCCGATAATGGGCCACAAAAACAGTAAGTTTATTTTTATTTATATCATACCAGATAAAGTTCAAATGCATTATTTTAATGTCTCTGGGGGGTTCCTTTCGCTGCTTTTATACAACGGCAATTTGTTTATCAACAGTTCTGTCTTGTTGTTTTTTTCGTTGGAGGAATGTCGTAGGCTTGTTTGATAGTTTTGTGTAATGCTTTGACCTACTTTGACTGATGTTCATCTTCTCGGCATATTGATTGATAAGCAACGTTTCGTTTTAGTCGTTAAGACCGTTTTCAAGCAATGTTAATACTTAAATACTGATCATTGCTTAGTAAAGTAGGCCGAAACGTTGCTAAGGAATATACCCAAAAGTTTAAACTCTATCAAAATTATGTTTTGTGACCTGTCCCAGTTTTAAATGCCGTTTAAACAACTTCCAAGTCTTTTTCTAGAATATCTTCAAAAGACCATTTTTGTTCGAAATGAGAGCTTTATACACCATACATATGAACCAAATGACTATAACAAAAAACAATTTTGTTCTGTACTTTTTCTTTGCTTTTCTAGTAATAAAAATATTCCCCAAGGCCGGCGGAAGTACTATCTGGACAGATCCGAGTTGCGTCTCCCGCCTCCAGTACTTTGCATGAGCGACTTCGAGAGACACGCGCAGAGAAAGAATAGAGCAATTCAGGTAACCTACGATGACGAACTTCAAAAAATCGGAATTTATAGCAAAGTCGTCAACAAACTTCTAACGTCTGATGTGAGACAGTTCTGTCTAAGATTCTCTCAGTCAAAAAGACAATTATTATTGCTCCGTCATGAAAAAGCACAGGAACAATTTCCAGAGGTACAACGGAACAAGTCAGAAATAACCAATATTCAAGATGGCGGACAGTCGACCATAAAACCGGATGAGCTAACTTTTGACATGAAAGACTCTTTGGCTATTCCACCTATTGTAAATGTGCCAACAACTGGTAATTCAAAAGGTAAACCTCCTTCTTCGGTCAGAGACAGTACAAATTCTAAAGCAAATTCTACAGGAATTATAAGCTCAAGGGAAAAGCGTTTTCTCCCACAATCTGCGAAACTCCGTCGAGTTAAAGATGATGTTACCTACGAACCACGACCTAAAAGTACAAGTTCTGCTCGTCACGTGACTTTCTGGGATATGGTTGACGAGCCCAAAGCAAACAGAAACCTAACTTCTTCGCAGGAAGTAAAATACGACCCGTTCAACCAATCAGCTATACGTTTACAGGATTCTACTTCAATCAAAAGCTTTAATGGAAGCGCTGGTCAATCCGACATACGATTTCCACGAAACAAGAAAATTGGTTGGTCATCTCCAGTTCAGAACCAGACCATTACTACAGAAAATTCTTCCAAATCACTGACCAGTTTTCTCCACTTTGATAAAAACCGCGCATGTGTTGATCTGAAGCGAGAGCTGAGGACATCGGCTGCAAACCGGAAAGGAACAGTGCGCAGACGTAGATTGTCAGAACTATTGACAACTGAGAAAAACTGTTACGAAGAATCTTTGAACAAAATGGCCACTCGACTACGAGATGAGAAACTGTTAAAATTTTGTAAGGAATCTTGTCGTGGAATGGATAATGTCTTTGAATACAATCTTTAAATACTGATTTAAATACAGATCGTTTTATACAACGTAACATTGAATGTTATTTCTGTTGTATTCATGTATGCATTTTTCTTTAAATTGCCGTATTTTTGATGCTCAACGACATCACTTACACTGTGCTCTCATAAGGTATGAAATTTGAGTTTCGGTGCGTTGTCGTATCATGTCAAGAAAATTATATGTGACGGCTATACCTTTCGTTACAGTGTTTGTGTTCTATCCTGCCATGGAACAGTTATTGGATATGAAAACAGGTCAGCCAATTTTAATTGCAAGATTAGTCATGCAATAAACTAGACATTTTACCCAGCTTATTATTCAAATAATGTTATTTTATGTTTATACATAACGTAGATTAACAGTCTAGCATTTTGAGCAAGGTCTGGAATGACAACTATTGAAATATCAGGTTACAGTACGTATATAATCAGTTTATGTTACACCCCGCGTTGAACAATTGGCCATCTAATTAATGGCTGTTGAGGATAATTTCTCTGTGGTAAACAGTTATTTTAAAAAACCATTTCCATAAGTACTAGCAGAAGCCTATTAACTAAAAGTATGCAACTCCAATATAGACGGGCTAACCGGCACTGTATACTGAACTCTGTGTTATAACGCATGATGTGACGTAGCACACGCTAAAATACATTAGAGCGCACCTTTTAAAATGATGCACGGTGGGAGATGTCTAGTTTTGAGGGCCGACAACTTACTCTTAAAAAATATATATATTTTTGTATAATATATATTATTAGAATGTATGTATATTTCTGATGAAAACAAATAGAATAATGTGATAAATAGGGTGGACAGAATTTTTTTAATCGCACTTCTTTGGCAGATGATGGTTTTGATTTCCCTGAGCATGTAAATTTTCACACAACTTTCGAGTCTCCAGAATTCCAAAAATATAAAGGGGCTGAAATGTGACGTCACTGTTTCTTGTTGGTCTACAATGCCGTGGATATTACTATATGGGAGTTGCAAACTTCTAGTTAATAGACTTCTGGTACTAGTATGTGGTACGGTGGATTTTTAGTACCATAACATTCCACATCAATTTTATGCATGTTTTGTTCCTCCCCAAGGTAGATTCATCGATAAATCTAATGTTGTTTGGTAAAAGTATATCTGAAAGTCGTGAAATTAAAAAGTTTAAATTTGAAATGAGTTTCGCAAAAGTTGCATTTAAAAAAACGAAATATTAAAGTGAAACACATGAAAATGAAAACGATTTTCTGGAAAACTAAAATGAATTACGTGAAATTATAAGTGAAGAAACGATCAATTAATTTCCACAGGGGGGAATATTATATCCACCGCGGTGAAAATTAATTTAGCGTGTTTTGACTTTTAATTTTCGCAAAAGTCATTTTAGGTTTCTCGAAATTCATTTTGTTTTCTCGAAATTCATTGTACTTTCCTTGCAACTCAGTTTAATTTTCGTATGTTTTATTTTAATTTTTTTAATTCTCGGATATAATTTTTGCGAAACTTTTTTAATTTTTCGATTTTCAAACATAATTGTACGAAACAACATTTGAGATTTAAAGATGACATTTGGAAACACTACACGATCCATCAAGATCCATCAAACACGTTTGAATTCGACCGATTTTATATTGTACAGAAATAAAACATGCATAAAACTGATATGAAAGTGTATAATACTAATAAGCCACCGTAATGGGTCGTATTATCGGAGAAAATACATTCGTGTTGCATTAAGTATAAGTTAACAAATGATAATAAAAATAAAGGGCTCTCGCGGATCTCAGATCTCTTTTTTTTTTCCTTTTTACGGTGGCTGGAAAGTTGACATAGAGTTTGTTGATACTAGGCCTACACTACGCCAAGAAGATTCATTCAGCTTACTGTATAAAAGAACGATTTGCACAGAAAGATTTAGTTTTGTCAATAAACTGTTTGACCTTTGATTCGAGTGTCATTTGTGCGGCGGTGTCTTCAATTACCGTTCTCTTTGAGGCTTCAGTTTTTCTTAGTAACGTCTGCAAAGCACGTTGACGAGCAGCCTTGGGGAAAACAATCTGTCGCCGAACGTCGCTAACAGGGAAGGGGACATAACTCCGGTAGACTTTCTTTAAAAGGCGATTTCTTATGTCCAAATATACCGGATCAATTTTGTACCTGTCCCACGGTTTAATATAATCCATTATCTTACGTGCTCGGTGACTCCTTTTCGTATCATCGTGCACAGGTAACGTTATCTCACTATTCATATCAAAATGAGACCGATTAACATTTTTACAACACGACAAAGTTAAAACCGACTCCATAGAAGGCCTCTTGAGATAAGGTAGTGCGCCCTTTTGAATTTCGCACATTTCACAATGTAGCCTGTCCGATAAGTGTGGATAATGTCCTGTATAACCTCGTCTTACTTCTGTACAAGTGCGGCCTTCGTGACACGTTTTGTCTTTGAAGATGTGTTTGTCTCTTGAGTTGATGTCACTTGAAGTATTGGCATTATGATTCTCCCAGAAGTGAACTGGTTGACATTTGCATCGACTTCCTGTTGATCTGGGCCTGTTGTTAAGACTGCGTTCTTTTGTACACAATTTATCACACTTTATATTGTTCGTTGAATTGACTCCTTTGAAAGAAGCGGAAACAATGATTGCAGAAGAGGGTCGTATGACCTCTGATTTCTTGGCACAGAACGATTGTTTCTGCGGAATGAAAGCATCCAAATGTATGGTAGTATCCTGGACGTTATCTGATTCTTGGAGACTAGCATCGGGTTGAATAATATCAATGTTTTTGGCATAAGCCAAGCAGGTCTGACTTTCTTTCCGCAATTCACATGAGTTTGGTTTGATTTTTGATCTCGTCTTCGTTTTGTTGCTATGCTTTGTCAAGGCTGGAGGCGCACTTTTGCACCGCCTAATGGACATCCGGGCATCCCAATTCCGCCATAATTTATTTCGCCGAGTCTGAGCTAACTGGGCCTGTTCCTGTTGGCGTCTGCTTGGCGACGAATCGTTGGAGAACAGCACCCACTGGGAAAAGTATTCCTCGTGGTGCCTTGTTTTCGGGCGCGGAAAATAGTCCCGTCGCATTTTGCTACACAAGCGAGAGTTTGCTGATGACGCCGGCATTTTCTGCTCATTGCACCCTGTAGATGTTTGAATCTGTGCCCGAAACTCTTGTAGGGAACATTGCTTCTTGAAAGAATAGTCCAAAAATGACTTCTTCTTAAGTTCCAAATTTTCCACTTCCAAACACAAACGGTTGGCCTCTTTTCTATTTTTATATCTTGCAAATATTTCGACTGACGAATGCCTCTTGTGCATTTTCAGTTATGGGAAATATATGAAAGATCCACTAAACAAGGGTATTCTTACTGAGATTGTCAATGAAGCCCAAACTGGTACCGGCCCCTTACAAATTTAACGTCAAAAGGATGTAAAGGAGACCACCAATGTGTACAGTTTCTGGGCCTGCACACCACTAAAATTTGCTACATAAAAAGCCACTATAGAAGGATCGTTAAACGAATTCTCCAGTTGGTTGTGGTCGCCTAGAGGCCTATTCATTCTACAAACGTTTTAGAAACAAAAGGCAACAAGGTTAAATATACTCTGTTACTAAATGCAAACAAATCGTCCGATCGTGCCAAAGGCCAGTTGGCGTCAGTTTAAAATTCCCTTTTCCGCTAAGCTTTAAACAAAGATTATCGAGTTTCGGTCGCTCATTTATTTTCCAGGATCGATTTTAATGTTAACGCTGAAATCCGCGCATTATACAGGCTTATTTGTTCTTTACCTAGAAATGATAAATAGTAGATAGATTTCCGTTAATGAGTCTATGTATATTTGTTTTCACTTTGTTGACGTAGCAAGTTTGTACAGGGGGCTACCTTCTTCTGATTCAAGAAAAGAGGCTATTCTCGGACACGTACCAGTTGTATACTGATGTTTATAAATATCTGTGGGCAGGCGGTCGTTCCATTTGACCATCCTGTATTATTGGAGGGAAGTGGAGGGATCTTGGATCAGTATAGACCAGCCAGTCAAAGCGGCTATTTCTAATGAATAAAAACGCCGATTCTGGTCAAATAGTTTTTGTTTCAAGTATGCCCCGTTTAGACTGGCTTACATGCAGGCATATATCGGACATCCCTGGTAGACGCACGAGAGTTAACACAGCTGTGGCCTACTTGATTTCAGTTGTATTTGACCTGTCCATTTTTGTTTGATAGTTGGTTTAAATGTTACGGATTCAATTGCTTTCTTGGCGTAGTGAGAATGACGAGAAGTAATGTTAATTTGAGAACCACTGTTCAGGAAACCATTTCAATTGGAATGGATGACAGTTGAAATGCCCTTTGACCGAAAACTTGTTCGAAAGACTGGCATGTATTTGGGTTAATTTGACATGCCATGCAATGACAGAGAATCCCACATTGAGATTAGACTGAGGCAAACGAATTTGGATATTCTCCTAAGACTTCTTGATCTCTAATGGTACCAGATCGTTATCTGATCATTTGTAATTCTGTTCGCTTTCCACCTTCCACTTTAAAAGAAAACGTAACCCAAAAAAACTTTTATTCATGGGACAAAGTTTGATTTTAATGGGGTAAAACGCCATACTCAAGGTTATTTCACTTATATGGCGGCGTGCCAGCCCAATCGGTGAAGGAAACCGCCGTAAACGACGTTGGCAACACACAAGACAGGATAAAACATTTACATAACATTAACAAAAAAGGACACCACAACAATCAGCATTCGGTGCCCACTAAGCTCAGAGAGCTCATGGGACAAAGAGAACAGATTCTAAAAGAGTTATTAAAAAAAAAGACATGAATCCAATAACTGAACTGTAGCCATTTCCAAAGTGCACATTTTGTATATGCTTTGGTTCGGAGACAGTTAATTTTAAAATCACATATCATGTGTGGGTTTGCCTTTTTAATCTGCTTGTAAATAATAAAATCTCGAGATTTAAATCAAAAGAAACAAAAAACGAAAAACAACATCAACATGTATGTCGGATTTCGCAATTCTTTTGTGGAACTAGGTTAGAAGTTTATCATACTTCTTTGATAACTCGGAGGTTAACTGGAAGTGCATAAATATTGAATTTTTCACACCAAAAGCGTTTAAATCTACTAAAACGAGCGACGTGGTAAGTAGACAAATATTCACTTTTCTTTTCCACTCACACAGGCTTGATTGTTGAAGTGCGGTTATACCGATATTAGATAAATGTTTTAACCCCCTATATACATACCGATAAATAGTTGTGTTTTACCTAGTTATATTAGACTATCTTTCAAATGGTGCAAGTTGAACTTGAACTAATATTTGATGGATGTTTCTTAAGTTTCAAGCGTATAACTTATGGCAACTGAAACGAACTTTAACAGAGCCAGATGTTACCAGTACAAATTAATCCTGATATGCATTCATGATAAGGCTATTAGAAACTCGTCTGTTCATTTTAGACCATCGACAAACCAGACAACGTCTTCTCTCTGCTTGTTTTCATACATACGATTCTAGAGCGCCATCTTGCTCTGTCATACTGGATACGACACAATCGTAAGTCACGTGGACATATTTTGGTAAGCATTTATTTTATCGTCCAGTTTTAATCAGCAACAGGAGCATGAGTAAAAGATAGTAGAAGATATTAAAAATTGTGCGGAAAGATGAGAGAAGAAGATTATTTAGCTAGTTGGTTGGTTTTAAAAAGGGGTTAACTATTTAGTCTCGGTTATTTAACTGATATGACGACGTGTCTTTCCGATCGGCGAGGGTATTGCCTTGCCAGGCATCAAACGATTCCAATGGTTAACACAAGAACTGTACCCAAGACGTGGTGCAATCAGTAAAATCTTCCCGTATGTTCCGGACAAGACAACGAATTCGATTCTTAACTTATATACCTGGGAGAATCAAGTCAAGCTTGCAAGACAGGACAAAACATTTATATAACATTAACAGAACAGGACACCACAACAAATCGGCTCAGAGAGCACCAGGGCACAGGAGGCTCCCACCCGATTTTTTTTTTATTAAAACAAAAAACAATTTACCTTTTTTGTTCAGTTGAAATGCCGTGGAAATCAATCTTCGTGCTGACAGCTCTTATCCTGGCGCTACCTGGTGACACATCAGCCGGTAAGTTATGTAATCAGAGGTGCGATTGTGTTATCCGTGCATATCTCCTTATTTGGAAAATCATTTCTGCAGATACGGAAAATTGTCCGGAAATAGCCGAAGTTGTCCGGCCAGATGTTACAATTCAAAGCACATGTTGTCAAATGCTAACACTA
>JAVFBZ010044497.1:0-10487 GCA_032466195.1 Katharina tunicata
GGTTATATAGTGTCGGTCTGCTTTTAGCTCTAGCAATCCGAAATTCACTCTATGTGAAGATTTGTTTACTGACGCTGTCAGGTTGGTTATATAGTGTGGATCTTCTTTTAGCTCTAGCAATCCGAAATTCACTCTATGTGATGATTTGTTTACTGACGCTGTCAGGTTGGTTATATAGTGTCGGTCTGCTTTTAGCTCTAGCAATCCGAAATTCACTCTATGTGAAGATTTGTTTACTGACGCTGACAGGTTGGTTATATAGTGTGGGTCTTCTGACATACAAATCTCATCTGTACTTACAGCTAGTAGCCTTGCGTTGACGGTAAAATATAGACATTTTAGGAGACATAAAAGCATGCAGCCTTCCCACGCAGCCATATCGAAGCCTGTAAAAGGTGAAACTGTAAAACGCGTTCTATTTCAGTACGATTTAAGTTACAAAGAGTTGGATTAATCTGTTTTATTGTATGAACCCGAGAAGTGCTTTGGTTCGGTTTTGCTCATGCGCACAAAGCATCCGGCATCCATGCACGTTTTGATCAGTATCATTATGTGGGATTGGTTTCTCTCAAGGTGGTCACATATTTGCTGATTTGCCATCTATTTGATTAACTGATCTCATGTGTTCTTTGAGTCTAGCCTGCAGGGGTTTAACTACACTTAGAAATGCCTTCCTTCAACTTAATTATAATGCCTCTATGGTCAACCAACAGATAACAAGGGCCTCCAACATCGCTAGAGATAATTTACTTCAATACAAAAAGAAACAAGCAGATAATAAAGTGCGCATTGTAGTCACATATAATCCGTCCATTCAAAGGCTACACAAAATAATAAATTCTCTTTACCCATCCTACAAGAAGACAACAGGCTGAAAAAAATGTTTCCCGAAACTCCCATCGTCTGTTACAGACAGCCGCCTAACCTAAACAAGTTACTTGTTTAGAGCACTCTACCAGACAGGAATTCATCTAACGGCACCATCCCATGTAGAAAAGACAACTGCAAACTTTGTCAATGTATTAACACCCAACCATCTATAACAGGCCCCAATGGTTAAAAATTAAAGTAACATTTTCATGCAGCAGCTCTAATGTGATATATGCCATTACGTGTAACAAATTCCCAACCGCAGTCTACATAGGGGAGACTGGACAGAAGCTAAGACAGAGATTAAATGGCCACACATTTGATATTAGACATAAAAACCAGTATAATGGCTGTTGTCCTTCATTTCAGCAGTCCAGACCACAGTGTAGACAATTTAAAAGTGTGTGTAATTCTTCAGAAAATTTTCAGGAATCAATTTCAAAGAACTGTAGACGAACAAAAAATTGTTTCTAAACAGCATAGATCTAGGTCTCAATAGAGACAGGGGGTTTCTAAGTCAATATAAATAATTTGAATACCAACCTTTAACTTCCCACCCCTACAATTGTGTTATACCATCTAGTAGAAGTTTACAATAACTTATTGTTACAGTGAACTGACTGAATAGTTGTCACTCTACTTGGAAACCATAATTACGTGTCCGTTTTGTGTATATATAATTCAGTGTATATATCTTTCCCTTCACATTTAATAAAGCAGATTTATCTGCGAAAGCTCATGTATGTTTTTGAAATACAATTTACTAGTCTATAAGTGCTACCTTGTTTGTGTGTGTGTTTATCTTATTTTATTTTATATACACTTCTCTTGGGTTTTGTAATAACAGTTTTTGTTTGTTTTCCTGTCGCGTTCAGACGGTTTTTGAGAGTCTTCCCTGTTGTTAGAATAACTTTAACATTAAGTTGTTGCTGCGGTGGTAAAAGATCTACATATTACATGATAAGATTTTAAGTTTGGACAGGTCTGTGCTGTACTTAGACATAAGCATTTTTCATATAATTAATCTTTAAAGCGTTCCTCAAATGGATACATGTTTATACAAACTTAGGTACGAGTCGCATTTACTTCTTTCAGAATTTACTTAATAAAACTTTTTGACAACACTCATTTGATCATTGAACTGTTCTCTAACATCCACAGTCAAATGGTTAACAATATGCGGAACAATGAAATTCGCTTAGAATTAAAATAAGGGCAGTGGAATAAATACTGAATCTCGTCACCTATACTATTCGTCTGGCACATTGTACACAATCTATTTTCATACCTCACTCGGTTCCAACGACTAATTTCTGCAGGCAACCCGTGATTTGATGTACGAAATTTTAGGATTGGTTGTCGGTCAGATTTGGGAAAAGGCGGTACTTTTCGAAGTGGGTTGATTTTAAAAAATTATAATTGCGCCCCTTTGACGACTCTTTATACGTCATTATAGCTTGGTTTGTCTAATTGTGAATCTAAGTGTTATTTCAAATAATTTGCCAGTATTAGTTTATCTATCCAAGTCCTAGGGAGTAATCGATAAGCAATTATCTGCTAATACCCCAGTAGCCGGTGGCTTCACACCTATGCTGCATTCCTGTGCTGCATTCCAGTGCTGCATTCCAGTTTCCTATACGAAATTTTTTGTCTACAGTTGCATTGGTTTTCAAATCGTAGACGAAACTGTAATCAACCAAATCATGGACTTAAGGCCACTAAAAAACTAATCCTGTTTAGATAGACTGTTTATTTGTTTTGTATTGAGTTTTTTTCTTAGTATGTTATCTTCTGTTGTTATATGTTAGTCTCTCACATGTTACTTTGGGTATATTGTAGTTTATTTAGAGGCATGTAGCTTTTAGGAATTTATTTTATTGTAATTGATAGTTTAGATAACAATTTAATGTTTTCATATTAGTTTATGATGAATCTGTGATCCTTATGTATACAAATCATATCTGATGATGGTAAAATAAAGCGCCGATATATATATGCCGATAAGATCAAAATGAGTTTTTCGTTCTTCGGAGTTACACTACTCTTGTACTATACCGAACAGTACTAACACAAATGTGTAATTTTAAGGTTTTGTAGAAACGATTTTATCTGTTTGGAAAAAATAAACCTTCTAAGATATTATATGTATTAAACATGCCCACCTCGCGTATTGGTAACAATAAGAAAGAAATTATATTTGTCAACGAGAGGATGGCCGCCAACTTCGAAAATCTCCCCTAAAGGTGTTTTGGGCACTCACATATATTGTTTTGATAATAACAAATGAACTACATAAAGAATTAAGAAAATGAACAATAAGCATTGGAAACAGATCGTAATGGAAATTTTTGTGCGGACATTACAATGATTTAGAATAGCACAGTTCTGTAGCTTATACACAGGAGGAAAAACAGAACACCAGTGACAGCCAATCGGCTTCCTGACAGCCAATCGGCTTCCTGATGGCCCTTAGTTCAGGGATTACCAAAACATAGGAGGCCACGGCAGCACAAACAACTGGATTTTCTAAATAAAATGTTGGGCAATTATAAATATAAAATTTATGATTATATTGATATGAGAGTACAATATATCCAGATATACATGATAAACATTTGATGAAAAAGAGGGGTACTTTAGGAGCGGAGACGTCCCTCTGTAAAAATGTTATTTTCTTCAGCCCAACGGGTTAATCTATTATTTAAAATGGATGAATAAAGTTTAGCAAACACACTGATTAGAACAATAACTGTAATTATTTGGGACAGTTTTATATCCCTTTTTGTATATCGGAAAGATAGCTCCCTTGTCCATTCTTTAGGATAATGTGAAGTGGAATATAAATTATTAAAGATTTTGATAATGATTGGAATTAAAATGTTTTGACCTGCAAGAAACATTTCACTACAGATACCATCCAATCCGCCTGATTTGTTACGTTTTAAACAATTAATAGCCGTGGAGACCTCAGCCTCCGTAATAGGGTTATCTGGTACCTGAGGTAATTCCGACGTGTCAATATCCGCATCACTCTGATGTTGGTCATTATAACCATGAGATAATGTCTTAAAATGTTCAAGAAAATCAAGTGCAGTAATATCTAAACTAGTTACGTCTTTATTATGTATTATTTTATATACATTTTCCCAAAATTTACTTGGACTTGTTTTTGCCTGTTGTTTTAGTAGACCTCTTTATTTCTTAACACTTCCGTTTTGGCCTTCTTCTACCTTTATTATATTCAGATCTAGCTTTAACAAGAGTTTCAGGATTATTCCTATACTTTCTATGTCTATTTCTCTCGTCTGTACATGTAGTATCAAATCAGTTAGGTTTTGTCCGATTCATGGAGATTTTCTCTGATCTAAACTTTTTCCCATTTATTTCTACAGCACAATCATAATTAATGTTCGTCACATTTGATATTATATCATGTATGTCACAATTATCATTATCTATATCAGTAATACAAGACTCTGATCTTAGTTGTTTATTTGTAAATACCTCTATAAAATAAATGTTTTTAGTATTATCCCAAATTAACATGATCAACTTGGCTCTGGTTGTGAATTGGTCCGGGTTGAATACAGTTTTTGATGCTAAATGTGACTGGAGCATCGTCTGAGAATTCGAGAAGATCATCAACATATAAGTCATTAAGTGATTTAATACATATAGGAGACTTGATTAAGTAATCAATTGTACTGCAGCCCCGACTACTAAAATATGTTAAACTACCACACTTGTCTCTAAAATATCCACCATTCACAATTCGAAGACCAGTTTATTTACACAATTCGATTAATTTTCTACCATTTGTGTTTACTTTATTGTCCAAAGAAAAACGTTTAACAGAAATATCATCTTCGTCATTGTCATTATCAACAACGTCGATGAATTTATGTTAATTCACACGTTCTATAAAGTCCGGTAAAGAAGGTTTCCTTGCGTTAAAATCTCCACACAAGATAAAATCTAGTTCAATTACATCACTATCTATATTATCCCCGTTTAAATCATTATTTTCGTTTGCGTACACAAGTGCAACACTGGTATCATTTTCTAAATTAAACACTGATTTAGATAATTTCACCCATAAAAGACCACATTTATGAGATTTTAACACCGTCACTCCGCTAAAGTACTGGTCTCTTATCTAAATAGCGAGACCCCCGCTCGGTCTTCCTCGAGAAGTGGATTTTTTCGCAGGATGACAAATAGATGTGTAGCCATTGATATCAGGCTCATACTTTTCTGCACACCACCTTTCAGTAAACAACACAATATCGAATAAAGATAATGCAATCTATATCCTGCACCTGTCTCCTGAGACCATTGATGTTCCATGTACAAAACTTTGAGAATCACGAAACACTCGTCTGTCCTGCTCACCTCGCTTATACTAATCACTATCTTCAGACGGAGCCTGCTGTGGTAGCTTTACCATCGAGACATTATTACGTAATGTATCTTTATTGTCAGTGGATCGGCCAGACTGATGATCTAATGTTGTGACCAGTTGTCGTGGGGCATGACTTACAGCGGCATGCTGGTAAATTGAAGTGGGATTGTACACTTGAATAGCAGGGCGAAATGTGAATTGACTTTCCCCAGCGGTGGATAGTTGGCCCGTGTATAGCTTATTGTCTATGTACAACCTGTCCACAACCATACGAACCATTTTGACCAGCGCTTCTAGCTTGTTGCATGACTGGATATAGTGCTCTACGTATGTTCACAATCTCCACCGGGAAATGCTCGTTCACTTTAAATGGTTTTCCATAAAGAGATTCACGGACTTTCGAACGAACAATCTCATGCTCCTTATATTTTGAGAGTTTGGCTACAATATGCCGTGGTCTAGAAATTCCCAAGCGATATTTCCCTAGCCTGTGGACTCGTTCGAACTCAATATTCGAGTCAATATTTAGCTCAGCGTTTAAAAATGGACACAACACTTCCTCTGTATTCTCATTAGGTTCTTCAGCAATACCGTGAAATAATAAATTGTCACGCATAGATCTAGCTTCTGAATACAGAGCATCTTGTTTTAGGTTGTCTATATGTAGACGTAAGTCTGAGTTGAGTCTTTATTTGGAAACATCCTCTTTTGACGACGATATTTCAAAATTAAGTTCTTCAACCTGATCACTCAGAGCTTGTGTACTGCTTTCTAGTCCCTGGACAGTGATATATTTTTTTTAAATCTTTCATATTTTTTTCTATGTTTGTCGCTTTACTTTCCACGTTTTTAATGTGTGATTTGATTTCCCCAATACAGCCATACCCCCTTCAATGTTTGTCAGCCTGTTTTCTAGACGCTCCAACACTCACATAATTTTACTCACTTGCGGGAAATTCTGTAGGGCTGTCATATATTGAGGACTGGCGTTCATATAGTTTGGGGTAACGGTGGCGAACACATAGGCTACCTGCATTGTTCTGAGCCACGTCGGCTGAATAAAGAACCTCTCTAGCATTAGTCAATATGCCGGACACTGAGTTAAAATGCTGTTGTAGTTGTTCTTTTGTCTGTGGTTGTTTAGAGTTGGTTTGGCTTGGAGACTGGCTTGCACTTGTATAATTTGTGCCTTTCTGTCCAACTCGATGCCCACTTTTACCTCGTTTACGTTTCTTACAAGGCTTGTTATTCACACTTTAGGAAAAAAGATGAATTACGAGATGTTTTTAATCAAAATAGATGAATTAGATTTTTGTTCAACGACAAGGTGACAAAGCTGACCGCCATTTTGAAATTATAAACACCGATTTTCTTCTCACTATAGCTTGATTTTCTTTACTGCAGCCTGTGTTTGTTTTTAATTAAAAACTTAATTGCAAGTAACACTTGGTTTAATCTGAACGATTTTGCCAAAATAATGTGCGTAATTTGACGGAAAGTTGCGGAATTTGCCTTTTTTCTCCTCGAATGCCTATTTCTGGCTTTCTTAGTAAAGAACGTAAGCTCGCGCGCAACGGCCCAAAACCCGAGTTGAACGGTACAGTTAGTTGTCTTTCTCCCTATATGTATAGAGGCCAGAACATTCCGGCTACGGACGCGTCGACTGAAAGCTGGGGGTGTACGTCACCTAAAAAACAAATCCCACTAGTTCCCTGTTATCGATTTTCGTTTGCAGGTCTGGCAGAAAACCAAAAACTATAAATAAGCGGGCGGGGGCACCACAAGCACCAGAGCAAAATTAATAAAATGCACTTTCCACCCCAAGCAGTTGATAACACCCAAATATATATACCCAATTAAGAATACTCTCCCATTAACGAAACCCTGTTATCTAAGTAGAATAAACCTGCACGTGTCCTGGTCGGTTCCTTACACGACCAATTCTGGACTTGATCGGTGTCTCGAACAGGTCGCCAAGTCTCCAGTCACGTACAGTCCACATATCAAAACTTTCTGATTCTTTAGTTCCCTGTTTAGATTTAATTAACAAAGTCCGGAGACTTCGTGAGCGGCAGAGGCCTCGACGCGCTTGCAAAGCAATTCTGTCATATCATCACAGTCGACGTTGTTTTTATGAAGGACGACTAACGACGGCAGACTCAAGGTGTAGGGTCCCGGTCGCTACAAGGTTCCAGTATGAATGATGGAGGACCGCCTTTCTATGTTGGATTTCCAGTCGATAAACCCTCAAGAAAACATATACGACATTGTCCTAGTTGCCCTGCTCTTTTGGTGCTGTGGCCGGAAGAAAGGATGTCATTCAGCTGGCTATGAAGGACGAATGCATAAGGGACAGCCGCTATTATAGGTGGCTCCGATGGGGCATCCGACTTTTCAGCTACCGTGAAACTTGAATGGTGGCAGAACCCACCCAGGGTGACCCAAGAGTAGTGATGCTCAATGATGGTAGCTTCCGAATCGGTATCTATGATAGCCTAGAGCCAAAAGTACAAGAGACTAGTACAGACTACCATACCAAATTATGCACTTGCAAAATGTGATTTCTGAGGCACGTGACAAAAGCGATTTTAAGGGAGCATGAATTATCCATACAGTCTAATTTGCTCCCCCAAAATGTAATAATTCTGCTTGCCTCCACCGGAATTTGAACTCGTGTCTCTGGCTTACAGGGCCAACGCTCTAACGTAGTATATAGAAAAATATATAAAAAGGAGATTTTTTCACGGTATTTGTTGGGGGTAGCGACAATTACATGGGGAAAACATCTGACAATGCTTTTGAGATTCGTTTCTTAATTAATCCGTCAAGAACTCTTCACATAGATGAATGGAATAATCTTCTTCATGTCAAACTGTCCCAAACATTTTAATTTGATCAACCCATGATTGCTTCTAATTTTATTTTCTGTTAGATTATGGGATTAAAAATGGGATGAATCTGATTTAAAGGTTTTTACCGTTTAGTTTACAGTTTACAGTCCGGAAATATATTTTACTTATTTCGAAGATCGAAGCTCAAAAGTATTTTCATTTCAGAAGACAACGGTAAATGAGGAAAGTAAATGAATTAAACTCTCATGGGATGTCTCAGGGGTCCTACTTTGGTGGACGTATTTACTTCATCATTCAGTGGCTAATCAGCAGATTTCCATGGAAGTTGCTCGGCTTAATTTTAATTCGGGAACTAGTCACTTTTTATGAAACAGTCTTCAAAAATGTTTGAGTTGATAAATGTACTATCGTTCTCCCATAATAGAATCCAAAAAGAAAAAAACTGACGAACAACATTTTTAAATCATCCTAGAATTATGAAATAAATAATTATGCCAGGCCCTTTCCGTATTGTAGAATTAATTTCCGAATTCCGATTGTACACAAGAACAATGAACTTAGGAAGGCGTAAACAGATTACTTGGTGTACATTGTTCAATGTGGGATGAAAAGCCTCTTATGAACACAATTCATTCACTGCTTATCGTTCACATGATGGACAGGATATTGTTCACGCCTATTAAAAGTATTAGAACCTAATTACAAAGATAAAAGCATTTTTTTCACACATTCTGGGCATCATTTTCTAAAACTGTTCTTTGCGGTCTATCTGATCGGACTTAATTTTAGGCTTTATATCCATTTGACATATTGTAGTTCCTTTTATCTCATGTTAAGTGAGATAATCTGGAAAAGTCAATTTTAAGTAAATATAATAATTTAATATGTCAATTGCCATCAAAAGTAAAGTATTCTGATTCATTATTCAGTTTTTCCTTAATCCGGTTACAAAGAAATAATAGCCTTATCATTATGTTGGAAGAATAAGGAAGCCATCTATATAGTACAAACAGGTTTCTAGAAATCCTTATAATGACCGTATATATTTTGTTCAGAAAATTTGTATGGATTCCCTCACAACAGTTTAACAGGTCATTTTGGAAAATATAGTTTGCAAAACTTCAGCAAACCTAATAAATATTTTAAAAAGTTATGTAACACGTTTTTCACATAAACGTTTTATTTTCAACTGTCCTACTAATTAATTGGGCGGTTTGCATGTTCTAGTTGATACTAAGCGCGGCGACTGCATGTTTGCTATGCGTTCTGACTCACTTGGCCTTAAAATTGACATTTCGAGTACGGTGATCCATGTTATTTCACTTATATGGCGATGTGTCATGGGTGAAAGTAACCATCCTACCGGCCACTAACAGCAAACAACAACATATTGTTAAACAATACTTACAAATATACATTCAGATAAAAACATTAAATACTTCTGTATTTTTTTACTTTAAGTTTGGCACTTTAACATTTGAGAGTAGAATATGTCGACATGGTACTAAAAAGCCAATCTAAAGTCGATTTATTTATTGATTGCTGTTTAGCGCCGTAGGCTACTGAAGGGAGTTTCACTTATACATGCATGAGAAAATGCTATAACGGTGTATGTAACGCGGAGAAAACCTGTTATTGTCGTTGGGTATGCTTTCCAAAGTCTCCTTTAAGACAACACGTACGACTACAGGGAGTTAATATATAAAACATTGAACAGGTTATCTTTGGTGTACAATGGAATGCATTATTATCGGTACACTGTCAGTCTTCTACCGTAAATTTTACGGTAAACGCATGGCAACGTATATCGTAAAAAATGACGGTGATCAAATGAAGTTTTAGGGCCTCTGTGTATTCCACGTGGTTTCCCCTTTGACAGGGAGTGTGTATATTCTACAATATACCAAGAGGTTACTAAAGTGATCGGAGAAAACCTGGCAAATCTCGGAGAAACCCGTTTACTCTATCATTTGTAAGATTAAAATATATAGTTCCCAGGTGTATTTTTCAAGTGAGTAGCGTAGTGTGGGTTAAAGGATAGGAAAATAAATAAAGAGGTTTCTTGGACTATTCCTGCACCAAACGGCAGAGTTTGGTTATTTTAAGGTCTCTTTGGTGGCATTTCCAAGCATAAATTAATTGTAATCTACAAAACCCCACTTGCATACTGTATTTCAAAATCAAATGGTTTATGTATTTGATTTAGAAAAAATGAAGATTATATGAAAAAAACTAATTATTTAGGGACAATAATGCACCATTTTCACATATACTCAGTCAAAAAATAAACGCATAGGTGAAATGTCACAAGAAAGTGTTGAATTTTTTTAAAATATCGTTTCTTGTGTACAATGGCCATGGAT
>JAVFBZ010044508.1:0-10487 GCA_032466195.1 Katharina tunicata
TTAGTATCTAGATCGAAACGTCGCTTACCAATATATCCAGAAGTTGAAAATCCATCTCAGCCGTCATGTCTTTGTAACATATACAAGTCGGTTGCACGTCACCTTTCCTCGTGTAAACACAGAACTCCAATCTGGTGTTCTGGTGTGTCATTGATTATAATTTTAGGACAAAGTTACGGTTATTTCTCTTATGTGACGGTGTGCCAGCCAAACGGGTGAAGGAACCCACCCTGGCCTAAGTGAAGCCGGCATGGTACAAAACCCATACAGGACACCACAACAAATCAGCTTCCTGATGCCCCTTAGCTCAGAAAGTACCAGGGCACAGGGGGCTCCCAACCAACCACCGGCTTCCATAGTGTTAGGGAAAACCAGAATCAGTGTCTCCGACAAAAATATGAATACAAGGCAACCAAAGAAAGCAAAAAGTTAGTGTTTATATCATAGTGTATGTGAATCTAGTGTGTAAGACACTTTAATAAATGGGCTTGAGGGAGTCACCGAGAGAGCACCAGGGTATAGGATTTGTGCTCTCTGGGAGAGCCAATCAGCTGCCTATTGCTAGGAATAATGGTCTAATTAACAATGGTTTTAAATAACTTTACGGTAAGCTCATCCCAAATCCACATATACTATTATTTAAATAAGCAGCATGTAAGTCACATGTGTGCATGTGGTAAATAAGTGTGTAAGTGGTAAATAAGTGTGTATGTGGTAAATAAGTGTGTATCTGGTTATTAAGTGTGTATCTGGTAAATAAGAGTGTATGTGGTTAAAAAGTGTATATGTGGTAAATAAGTGTATGTGGTTAATAAGTGTATATGTGGTAAATAAGTGTGTATGTGGTAAATAAGTGTGTATGTGGTAAATAAGGGTGTATGTGGTTAATAAGTGTATATGTGGTAAATAAGTGTGTGGTAAATAAGGGTATATGTGGTTAATAAGTGTATATGTGGTAAATCAGTGTATGTGGTAAATAAGAGTGTATGTGGCAAATAAGGGTGTATGTTGTAGATAAGGGTGTATGTTGTATATAAAAGGGTGTGTATTTGGTAAATCAGCACATTTAATAAAAAAAGTACATTCGGAAAAAGGAAAACAGAAAACCAACGTAAAGCTGTACTAGTATGGCAACAGAGTAAACAAGACTAGAGAGGGTATTACTGTAAAATCTAACCCATCCACAAAAACAAAGCTTAAAGCAAATAAATATATAAAAAAAATACCCTTGAATAGGGCAAGAGCGGCAAATTTTTGTGGTAGTCAGAAAAACTACTGTCAGGAAACATTTTTACTTTGACCCCTCCCTCAACTGATCCCAAGCAAAAAAAAAAAAAGGCTCTGCTCAGGGCTTACCAGGGCCAGGAATCATCACTACTACTACCTTACATAACTAGATTGTGAAAGTGAAAATTATCCAAATATTTTTTATTCAAAATACCTTGCTGAAAGCAATGTGCAGTGAAACTCTATTTTCTTCATTATTATGAATGTGGTTATTTGTATAATCTGATGAAAATATGTCAAAAATAATACAAATAAATGGTAATACAAATGAAAAGTATAAATTTTCTACACAAAAAAATACATATAAATATGTCTACATGTAAACAGAATTTTTGTGTAAGTCATTTAGTATGCACCACATAGTTATGCTTTAAGTGATTATGTCTAACAAACATTAACAAAAAAAAACAACAATTGAATGACTAGAAATAATTTATCTAAAATATTCCATGTGTGCACTCCAAACTCTTGCAAAGTTCTTCGAGCACACAGACCCTGTTTTCTTTTTTGTTTAATAATTCATAATTGGTTTATCTTTACGATTCAGACAACAACAACAACCAAGTATTTATCAAAAGTACTGTTTGTCAACAGCAGCACAAAATATTCAATATTTTTTCCACAAAAAAAGTCGGTGTCACTAATTTTTAATAAGAAATTGACCTAACATTTAATCAAAGTAAACACTATTTGTTATAATTTATATTTTTTTCTATCATATGCTCATGGCAAAATCTTTCTTGAAACTCAACCATTACAAAATAATGTATACAACAACAACAAAATAACCATATTATGTCCCCAAATGGTATCATATTACCAAATATGATTTTACAAAGCTAATACCATGAAGGTAAATTATGACCCACTTAAATTAAAAATATATATCTAATATCTCCAAAACACCATATTCTACAGAAAAAACTTGTGTTAAAAGTTAACCTAAGCTTTGCAACCATTCTGATTCTACACTGATTGTTTTCAAATGTATCATTTATTGAAAAACTAATTTTTGGGTATCTATATGGTTATTGTTAGGGTCATCTCGTGCATTTGCAGGCAGAGACAACACAGCCAGATATTCAACTCGGTCACAGTATATATCTAACCAGATACCCTAAATCCTCAACAAATTCGACCTTTAAGGGGCACAAACTTTAAGTAATTTATTGAATATTTAAGTATGACTTTGGAACTAAAACTTACATTTTCTCCTAATTTAAAGTCTGAACTTCATAAAAATTTCAAAATTGCATGTCTACACTTCTTACCCTTTGCATAAAATGTAGTTTTACAGGTTGTAAGGGGGGTTGAGCATTTAAGGTAACAAGTTGGCTCTAAGCCTTCATGCTCAGTTCTAAGAATCCACTTTCAATTCTAAGAATTTACTCTCAGTTTTAAGAATTTACGCTCAGTTCTAAGAATTTACGCTCAGTTTTAAGAATTTAAGCTAAAATATAAGGATTTACTCTCAGTTCTAATAATTTACGCTCAGTTCTAAGAATTTACGCTCAGTTCTAAGAAAAGCAGCTGACTGCATCTGGTTGTGTCTACAACAATTTTCTTATACAATTATTTTTTGGTTGTTTCTGACGCTTTTGTATATTTTTACAGTTCTTCAAATAATTCAATAGGTGTTGTATTGGGTTGGAGCTTAGACTATGCTATCTGTAACCCTTTTCAGCTCGACACACTGAATCCGTTAGGGTTTAAACTCTGCCATCTCCATAGGTCTTCACCTGTAACAAAAACAAAGATAAAATAGTTTTTAGCAGATTGGTTTGATAATTACAATAATTTTGTTATTAATGAAGAAGTAATGAACTGATAAGGACTAGATAACAAAACAGTGTGTTGGTACTGTGGTATCAGATTAAGGTCGGAGGTCAAATCATACCCGTAAGCTTTTGTTGGTTTTAATATATAACCAATGGAAGAGCCAGATTATCCATATGAATGTTAATGAGGTTAGCCAGTTACTACTACAAAGGGAGATAAATCTGTTACTCAAATAACTCATTTGTATAAAACGGTCCATTGATTGACTTCAGTGAGGGGCCTTGTTTGTACTGACTAGGCATTTCGAATATAGCTGTGACTGTCATAACAAGGCTGCTGAAGCTTGACCTGATTAATCGATCTATGTAGAAATTTTAAACTCTCTCACGTGACTTTATTCTCTTGTTGCATTGGTCATTTCCACCTAATGTTATGCTAAATAGTTCTATTTTATTTCTTCATTTTCTTTGCTGTTACCTGCAGACTCTAAGTCTATTTTATTGATGTACACTATGAGACGTTTATCTACATGCGAAGTAATGCCTGCAGCAGTAAATATGGATTTAGCCTGCTAATGGGCTAAAAAATGGCCTGTCATTACGCTAAAGCTGATAATCGTAGGGGACGAAAGGTACCGGAGATAGGCGCTGCTGAATAAGAATGTCAAATAACTGGCAGTCCCACCTATGTCATTCACTTCCAATATAATTCAATTGGATATTCATATCATTCCATTGCTAGTCAATTAGATAGGTTTTAATCAGCCACTGGCGAACCCTATGATCATACGCTACAGAAATTGTTGGCTCTTTGCAAAGCGTCCAGGGACAGTTTTTACTTGAGTCTCTTTTCAAACTTTGACTTAAATGTATTTTTTTTACTTACACATTTCATCCAGATTTCTAGTGGCCTTCCAGCCTAGTTCTTTGGCCGCTGTAGTTGGATCAGCGTAACATGAGGGTATATCACCGGCTCTTCTATCTACCAACTTGTACGGAATCTGTACACAAAATTAATTTTCAAAACATAACTCTTAGTTTCATTCACACCTATTATTTTAATGTTTTAAAATTTTACGAAACTTTGGTGTGTGCAGTTGACTTCTCTAAGTAACATATATTGGATTTGTTCAACTATACAAGAAAAATTCCAGGGCTGGTTGCTTGAAATGTACCTTTGATTTGTTTGATTGGGGTTCTACACCATACTCAAGGTTATTTCACTTAAATGACGGTGTGCAACTCAATCGGTGAAGGGACCCACCGTAAACGACACTGGCAACATGCAAGACAGGACAAAACATTTACATCACATTAACAAAACAGAACACCACAACAAAACGGCTTCCTGTGTCTGTTAGCTGAGAAAGCACCAGGGCACAGGAGGCTCCCACCCAACCACCTGCACGACAGCAATAAAGTTTGCTCAAAACAGAAAGCTGTGTTCTTCAAAAATGTCAAACTACGTACACCAAACCGACTGATAGACTTACTGGTTTTCCTGAGGCTTTCTCAAAAGCCTTTAACATATCTAACACAGAATATCCTGTACCAGTTCCAAGGTTATACGTCTGCAAATAAAGACAGAAGTATTTAAGACAAGTCAGTTTCACAAGATTTGTGTAATATATTATTACTTAAGATTATTTTGGTATCCTCAAAAAGGAAAAATAGGTTAATTGTGAGAGGTTACATAACAAAATGCTAACAGTGAAATTATCCACTACTTTCTCGATGAAAATATTAGCTTTTGTGTTAACAAGAAACGTTTTTGTACAGGGTGATGATTTGTTATTTTTTGTATGAGAATATGATTGTTTGTTTTGTTAGAATGGGGGTTTTATTTCGTTCTTAAGGTTATTTCACTCATATGACGGCATCAGGAAGCCACCCTTAAAAACACCGGCACAACAGGCAAGAACGTCACAGGATAAATATAAGACTCAAAACTTGACACAATGGCACAGGAAGCTCCGACCAACTCAATATACAACCATTTGTGTAAATGTAAAGTATGTAATATGATTAAATACATAGACCACGTCTTTAATGATTGTAATAACATTTTTAACTTCTGGAAGGAGGTACAAGCAATGTTGAGTGTATATGTACAAAGTAACATTGTTTTGGGCAAAATAGACATATTACTTGGAATATATGCATCAACTGATTTCACTAATTGGATTATTTTGAATGGCAAGCTTTGTATCAGTAATACAAATACAGCAAATATGCTAATTAAACATTTTTATTCAATGTCGAATGTAGGATAAGGAAATGAAGACTAAGGGATATGGGAATCTTTTGTTAACCATGTTTTAAATCTTAAAATGTCTTGGAAATAAGCTGAGATTGAAAACGGAGTATAGAGGAAGTGATTTGTGTGTGAATATGCTTCATATGTAGATATATTTGATGGTCAATAAATATTATATTATTTAAAAAAAAACTAAAAAAAACAAAACCCAACCATTTGTGTTATTAGCTTGATTTTCAGCTAGGCTATTAATGGATGACATGGTTATTGTTTCAAACTAATGTTAGTAATTTCAAGATTGTACCTTGCATCCGCATTTCTCTTCTAATTTTTTAATGGCTGCCACATGACCTTGAGCAAGGTCAACCACATGAATATAGTCACGAACACCTTGGGGAAAAAACATCATGGAATATGAACATTTTCATGCATTCAAGAAATTTCAGTATTCAGACCCAAAATTCAATACGCTTTAAACAAACAAAATTATTTACTAGCATCTGCGTTTCATTTGTTAGACTGCCATGAAACATATTTTCCATACTTTTGTAAAGATTGTTGACAAACAATGCATTATACCTTGGACTGGTACTTAGCAGGGATTAAATTAAAAAAAAGATGAAACTATGTGAAAAAAACCCACTGTAATTTGTAAGACCCATCAAGGATTAATTATTAGTAGAGGTTAATTAATCAACTCAAGCCTGTGTGTTACGGTGAATATCACTCGAATCTGTTAATTCAACATTTTTTTAATATAAAAAGCAAGAGTGATATTCATCGAAACACACAGGCTTGAGTTTATTAATCTTTTTCTCACACTACACATTTTTAGCACTTTTGAGGTGATTTTCGTGCAGAAATCTGTACTTTTTTTTTGCAACAAACTGTACATTGTGACATGGTAGTGACGTTACAATAGCGAAGACGTCAACAATGTGATGTCATCTCTCTATGACTTATTTATTGTTGAATAATATCACTAATGATCTTTTCACACAATAATCAACGGCTTTAGAGTGGGATCATCGGAATTGTAGTGTGAGAATTGGTGTTTGACGCCATGCTTAAATGTAATTTATTTCACTTATATAACGGTAGTGTATTCCAACATTACAAAGATAAACCAGATACAGTAACGCAATAAATAATATGAAGTGAAGTCACTCTGTTGGAAAGATAATGTTCCTCCAGTGCTAAGAATGGCCACAGGAATATAAGCTTAAAACATGCTGCCCGTAGCTGCTAAAGCCGTTAAGGAGCATCTTCACATACCAAAGGGGTAACTAATTATTTAGCTATCTCATCTCATCATATTACGATTGAATTCAGATTTATTTCATACTTAAAATCATTCAATTGTTCCTTTGAGAGAGAGAGAGCTCTTTACCTGTTCCATCTGGCGTATCATAATCACTGCCGTAAACGCTGAGTTCTTTCCTGCGCCCCACGGCCACCTGGGATACGTAGGGCATGAGGTTGTTAGGGATACCCTTGGGGTCTTCACCGATCTTCCCAGACTTGTGAGCACCCACAGGGTTAAAATAACGCAGCAGAATAATGTTCCACTCCTGTAAATTGACAAAAGATCATGTTCAAATTGACTTGTTTTTATACTGTAAATAACTTATAATTTCAACTATGAATCACTTTCACTTTTTTGCAAGTTGTGAAAGTATCATCACAAGTAAACAAATAGATTTATGTTAGCTGTAAAATTCTGATACTTAAGGTTATTTCACTTATATTACGGCGTGTCACCCCAATGGCCCATTGGGTAAAGGAAACCACACCCAATGGCACTTGCAACAATGTAGTTAATTTGCACAATGAAAACAGGACGCCGCAAACAAACCAGGTTCCTGAAGCCCATAAGCTCAGAGAGCACCAGGGCAGAGGAAGCTCAGAGAGCACCAGGGAAGATAAAGCTCTGGTCACCCACTTGCAAGTGATACTAAAAACACTTAAATCAAACAGTCATATATTTGTTTTCTTTGTTTGATTGGTGTTTAACATCGTACTCAAGAGTATTTCACCTTTATGACGACTAACTAATTTGCGTTGCCGGTGTATGATCGGAAAGAAACCTCATAAAACCAGCCCGCGAACTCTGCAGCTACCGGAAAACTTCCCTTATATACCTAAGATCCACAGGGGGGATCGAACCTATTCCGGGTACAGTGAAGGGGGTTCCGTAGTCCAATGCTCAACCACAAAGCCACGACATGGCCCCACTTAGTCACAGAAAATGTGTTCATCTTAACCTTCTATTGTTTTGGGGAAATGGCCCCCTTCTGTTACATGTGAGAAAATAGAAACTTTAAAAAATCTGACCTTTTCAGCTACAGCCAAATCTTTAAACATCTCTTCTATGAAGAATTTTGTCTTTCCGTATGGATTGGTGCAGCCTCCCGTGGGGTGATTCTCGTCAAGGGGCAGGTACTGGGGTGTGCCATAAACTGTGGCTGAACTAGAAAAAACGATATCATGCACCTTGTGTTCTTTCATTACCTGTAATCAGTCAAATAGTTTATTAATATCAGTTCTCACACAACAATTGAGCACAAAGAGATGATGTCACACAGCTATTGTGATGTATAGTAACTGAGATTTCGACATGTTTATTGTTCGTTGCAAAAAGACGTTCATGTGCCGTCGCTGTCCTTCTGAGACATTGCCAGGTGCACATGCACAACAATGTGTATCATTATTCATTACCAATGAATCACTCCTACTCGATTTTTTTATACGAAAATGTCCTCAAAAGTGCAAAAAAGTGGGAAAGGCGAGAAAGAGATTAATGAACTTGACACCTTGTAGACACTACATTAAATCAATGTCCTGAAGAATCTTAGCCGGTTACGGGGCACAGAGCCCTGCGGACAAACCTATCAGCTTAAGATGATATGTTTTTCTATTGTATTTACCTCTAACAAATTCATCGTGCCTCCAAAGTTGTATCTGTAGTATTTCAACGGCAGTTCACAGGATTCCCCCACTGCCTTCAGTCCAGCAAAATGCATCACACTGTCAAATTTATGCTGAAATAATATATATATAGACTGCCATTATCATTTTCTCGGTAGTCTTTTAATAAAAAAGAAGGGCACAGCAAGTTCCCACCCAACCATCCGCCAGATAGTTTTGAAAGCTTTACGTTATCACAACGCCATAGCTTCTATATTTTATTAGGAATACTCTCAATGATTTCATTCTCAGAATAAAAAAAACTCAACTATTAAAATAACATGGTCTTCTTGTAGACTTAGTTATTAACACCACTGCACAAGTCACTAAAGAAAATTTAAATAATTAATTTTATTTAATTTAAAATAATTAAATTATTAATTTTAATTTAATTAAGTACAAGTCACAGTCTGTCTATAAACTCTTTGAGTGGTATTTTAGAAGTTGATAATGATAAGCAAGAACTGGTTTCATATTGAAAACAACTTATTTATTCTTTGGACACAATGTTTCAATCTCAATTCAGAAATTGTTTTCAAGTGAATCAAGTCAATCTGTTTACTCGACTAGATTATTGATTACCAAATGAACAGGCAGTGTTCGGAAAGTTTCAATAATTATTAGCTCCTTGTTTGAGTGGCATTTAGAAGCTGGGTAAATTACAAAAACATGACGACTGAGATGGATTTTCAACTTCTGGATATATTAACATAACAAGGTTTTTATGGATATACAATTGTACATGTACATATACGGATTGTATATCCATAAAAAACCTTGTTATGTTACTATCCCTGCTTCTAAATGCCACTCAAAGAAGTTCTGGATATATTGCCATACATATATTATACCATCTCAGTCGTCATGTTTTTGTAATTATTAGCTGTTAATGTAGCATGTACATGTATGGTCGCCCAAAAGGTGAGTCGGTTATTTTATATTTTATGACCTTATTATTTATTTTAAGTATGACCTACATAAAAATCTTCGAGACTTACCTCAGAGAAGAGTTTATCTAGAGCAGGTTTGTCAAGCAGATCTACGCTATAGCATGGGACCTTCTTGCCAGATATCGCTTCTACTCTCTTTATACTCTCTAAAAAAAGATAAAATAGAAAAAGAAAATTAATGAGGTACAGACATAAGTTTACAAATGTTTGAACGAACACTTACAGGACTATATCTTTTTATAAATATAGAGAATTCTTTTTTTTTTTAGCTTGAAACATATATGAATGTTAAAATAGCAAATCAATTTATTTATTTATTTATTTATTTAATTGATGTCTTGTTGATTCTTACTCAAGAGTATTTCACTTGTATTTATATGATGACTTTGCTTTTCCAGTGAATGGTAGAAAACCGAGAAGAAACCTCGTAAAACAAAAACGTGCTAACTCTGCAGCCACCAGAAAAGTTCCCTACTTCAAGATTTGACCCTTTACAGGCTACAGTGAGAGGACAATTGACTGTACTAATAATGCCCCATGGTGCCCCATTTCAAATCAAAGTTATTTGATATGTTTGGTCACAATATTAACTTCGATTTCCTATGATAAATGTAAAAGGAATGTTTCTTTGTTTTGCACCATACTTAAAGTTATTGAAAGCATGTGACTGCTTAACAAACGTTTTTATACAACAGTTATAGGCTTGAGCCCCCTTGTGGGTTTTAGTAATAAAAGGGAAGTCTCCACTGGCTGCGGAGATCGCAGGGCAGGTGAAATGTCAATAAAAATAAATTTTACACTTACAGCTAAGAACTCTGCTTAATACAAAACTTGCCAATATGGGAAGAATATATGTTTACTATATAACTGCTCTCCAGATAATGATTTATTGAGACTTACCAAGGCTAGCGTTGATCATATTGTCCAAGACGATGACGTTGTATCCCGCCTCTATCAGCTCGAGGACCGTATGTGTACCCACATAACCAGCCCCGCCTGTTACCAGCACTGTCTTTCCTGACATCTTGTAGTTCTAACACCTCTGCAGGTTAGAGAAATTGAGAGATTAAAGTTATACATTTTTGTTTAATCAGTAATTCATTATAATGCAAAATGTTCTTCTTTGTTAGATTGGAAGTTGAAGCCATACCTAAGGTTATTTCACTCATACCCACGGCTCGAAAAAGTGTGGAACTTGGGAACTACGTTCCCGATCACTTTTGCTGTTGGCGATCAATTACGAGAAAT
>JAVFBZ010044519.1:0-10486 GCA_032466195.1 Katharina tunicata
TAGAACATGAGATAATTTATCGACTTTAATAAGTCGATATCCCTGTGCCAGTGTGATTACTCTTGACAAAATATATACTATTCTTAGCATTTCAAATACTGTAGTTTGGAAGTGCCATCAAAATAAGATGCTGCCCTAGAAAAAATTTTAATTTCTATACATTATTTCAACATAGTTGAAAAATCTTCTATCATGTATGAGTTCAAGAATATTATGTTTCCCTACAAAAAGCCAAAGACAGTTAATGACACACATTGTAAGGATATAATAAAAATGTGTTAATTGAATCAATGTGGAATCGATATCATTATGTGTGATCAATTGTACCATTATGTGTAGTTGTGTTCATGTGTGTACATGTATGTACAAGTATAGTATGACATTTTCACTGGAAAATTCAAATTTCAGAACAGGTTGTCAGAGTGAGAAATGATAATTTTGACAATTTCTACTCATGCCTGACATGGATTTGGTCTGAAAACTTCAAACAAGAAACTGGTCCCCAAACTGAACTTGTGGCCTTTGGTCATACAATGGCACAGTGTCCAGCTGCTGGTTAAAGCTCAGGGAGTCAATATGACTGGTCACTGGCCAAGCACAGGTCAATAAGCCTGGCTTACATAGGAAACATGCAGACACATAAACTAATATATGCATGTATATTATACAGGATATTCAATAATATACATGTAGTAAAGCTTGTAAGCTTCTTGTAACACACAAACAATATTCATGAACACACACATAGATTTACTCATTGTAAATAAATGTACATGTAGGTATTTCAGTATAAATGATTGGAGTTTAATGCCATACTTAACCATCTTACATGTTTCTTACTTTCACACGCGTTGTACTGATGGCATAAATATGGTTGATACTTTAGGTTTTTTCCTTTAAATGATGGCTTTCCAGCCATAAATCAAGAACAGGGTTTCTCAAATCACTATTTAAAAAAAAAAACAGGGTGTCTCATTTGACATTTTCCTATGTTAAATTTGACTAAATAAGGGTGTCTCAAATGGATTCCAGGGTGTCTCAAAGACACTGAGACACCCCTCTGGCTAACACTATGAGCCCAATTTGGGTGAGGGAAACCACCCTAAACTACAATGATAACATAGATGACACCACAGTCAGACAGTAAATTTACAGGAGGAAATCGGCTTCCTGATGCCCTTTAATTATAGATCAGAGAGCACTGGAGGCTCCCTCCCAAAAACCTGCCAACAAATGAAGGAAATTGAACTTGACGCCTCTGTAAACACAGAAAAATGACCCAACATTAGCACAGGCCGAAAATATATTGCCATAACAAATTGGCTTGCCTTTCTGTTGTCCATCTGCCGTCAGCTTAGACTGTGACACCGTACAGAAACCAACCACTAAATTAAAGTACATACATGTATGTATTGATGTGCAGTGTCACTGTGTGTAACTTGTAAGTTTAGTTGCATGTACACTTATGTACATTGTCCGTGTTCTCCAATTGCTCTTGTTTTTTACTACATATTTAGGCAGATGTAAATCATTGACTTTTAAACATGTTTTTGTGTCCCCCGCATATATACAAGTAGCCCTTCCGAATCCGGGTCCCCCAACTTAAGAGAAGCACCACTGAGAAGTACATGATACCAGGCCAACCTACATTTACTTGTAGTTTTAAAAAAGAAATTAAATATTGAGATTGTCCAATTGTCTATAAATGTAGAGAAAGACAATTTTGCTTGTCTTCACCGGGATTCGAACTCGGATCATATTTTTATAACGAGTAATCACACTGGCACAGGGATAGCGACTAATTAATATAGATACATAACATGCATGCGTGACATCACTAGTATTCCTTCATTTGTGTTTAACGTTATGCTTATTGGAATAGGGCATTTCACTCATTTGACATTGGTGTGCTCCCACATAGAAAAAGTCACAGTGACACTTTAAGTATAACAACCATAAAACAGAACAAAACTGCATAAAATATATTGTAACAGCCCTTATCATTCATATGATAATATTAATATATAAATTATACTACTAAAAAGTTTATATAAACTATTAGCTAGTAGTGCTTAAAAGCCATATCAAGTATACAGGTAGTTCTTGTATACTAAAGTAACCCTAACAGTTCCAATCTGTTGAGTTATCACAGATCTAGCACATTGACAGCAGATGTACACAGCCCATAAACAACACTTCCCTACCCATCCAAACATTTACATGTACATACAGTACTCATGTAGTCATACTGCGAAAAACTATACAGCTACAAATATACATGCAATTATTGTCTTTCTGTATAAATATTTTATATTTTATGTTTCTTTGCATGGTGTTTGACACCGTATTTATAAATTAATGCTATTTCACTCATATATGAAGACCTGAACTGTGAAGGTTACTACACTGGCAACAAACAGGACTGTATAAAGACACATAATGGCAACAAACAGGACTGTATAAAGACACATACTGGCAACAAACAGGACTGTATAAAGACACATGTCAGGCCCAGAAAAATCCACCTTCCTTCTGACAGCCCCAGACAACCAAATTTTTGAGAAGGGGCAAGTTAATTTTCCTGGGAGTTAAAATGGAATAGATAGGGAAGGGCAACCAAACAAATTGTAAAATGGGCTTTAGGGCAACCTGGGAAATCCCCCATTTTTAACCCCTGCATACATATACACTGTAAGCTAACAGAATGCTACAACAAATCAGCTTCCTGGTACCACTACCCTTTAGCTCCGAGAGCACCAGGCACAGAAAGCTCTCCAGAACCATTCACAATAGCGAATAATCACCAAGTTAAACAAGTAAATAAATAATGAAATTTAAAAAATAACCTTTTTAAATTGTGGACTTGGCTTCTGTTTTTGTTTCATGATTAAGTTTTCCATTCTCTGATTGGTTTGGTAAATGTAAATTTAATAGTACATGAAGCTGTGCACTGAGCAGGAATATAAAACACTGTCAAATGTCAATAGAATCTTGGCATTCAATTTAGCAACCTTGTCCCAACACTACCATCAGGCATGTTAAGTTACGTATAATAATATCACATTGATAATAAAGACATATTTACATACAATACATTAGGGAATCAGCTAGGCCCTGTTTGGGGCGAACGACAGGCCACTTCACACAAAACAGAAAAGCCAATTTTCACAAAAAGTTTTTTCATTAAAAAAAAAATACAATCACCTGAAGCAACAGTTATTTGGGGGTTTGAACAGTGATTTGTTGAAATATTGATTCACAAAACTTGTTTTCACTGGTTGGACTTAAATTGAATAAAATTAAACAGAAAGTTTTACAATTGTCAATAAATTGAGTGGCATAGTCTCTGTGTGCCGCTTAAACCTTGTTTATAATAATTACCTTAAGGCCCCTATTTAAAAATAATAGCTGAAACCCTGTTCATGTATAAACATTGTTTAAAAATGTATTATATTTATAATACATTTTTAAACAATGTTTATACGTTATGATGTATTATCAATGTGATATTATTATATATAGTAATACAAATTATGCCAGAAATTTTATGTAACTACATGTATGAAGTGTATTGTGCATGACAGCCATTGACAGGTACAAATAATTCAACAATGAATCAGTAATTGATATTACTGTCTAACATGACCTGTCTCAAAACAATAATATATACACTGGCATACTATGTCCACTGAAAGATCTACATGTATATATGCTAAAGCCTATAATAGTACAGCTTGTATTGTTTATGTAAAACTACATGACAGTCATGTATGTAAATCAGGTCTTTCAACATTTTGGCCTCCTGCACAGTGAATAACTATTTTACTCATCTAGGGCCCTGCATAATAAATTGAATATCTATGTTTAAACAAGTGAGTGACTGGGATCATGTAGTCAATGCGAAATAGACAGTGACAAACTTATGAAATCATTTTTATAAATCTCAGATTCGGTAAACATGAAATATATGGTACTGTAACATCTTAAGAGCATGTAATATTAATAATATCCATTACATAGGAAGATGTTATACTAGGTGTGCAAAATCTTTTACACACGCATCAATAACTGGTATCCTGAACTTGGCAAAATATAAACGTTTTTTTCCTGTAGAATTTCCCAGAATATATCCTAGATTTTGCAAAAATTCAAAAAGTACAGGATATTCACAATTTCTCGGACTGTTATTTTAGTGTAGTATTTAAAGTATACCAAGTTACATTCTTATTGTAGTTATCAACAACAATACATGTACAGACAAAATTACATGTACTTGAGTGGGTACATCATATGGTGCATCAAAAATCAATTTAGCATGTAGGCATTATAAACCGATCTTTCAGCTGGAAATAGTTTAGCTACATGCATTGAAAACTCAGATCAATGTAAGGTATACATGAACGCTTCATGTCATATCAATGTATCAAAATGTCACATCAAAAAAATTTATCAAATCGTTACTTTTTTTTTTCAATGTAAGGCAGTCTATCTATGCACCTACAGCATAATGTACGGTTTTCGTTAATCTAATGACAAAAAGCACTGGTGCATGTACTTGCAGAAAATAGGTAAAATCTGTGCCCAACACCCCAAAAAAAAAAAAAAACATTGATAAAATCGTAGGCCCTATACTTTTTGTTTTCAATAAAATTATTCTCAGTTGACAGAAAATGACATGCCAACATCAGCTACTTGTCAGCTACATGTATTACAGTAAATATTTTCTTCCCTGAATTAAAATGTTAAAACAAGATATATAAGCTTACATCTATCCTCTTTGATTTGCATTTAGGAGCTGGTTCTTAATAATAAAACACGAATATATCTTGTAAAACGCGCTCGGGCAATATAATATAGTAACCCTGTAGATAATACTTGTCTATTTAGCTGGTGGTTTTCAATACTAAAGTTTAACAGAATTACAGAAAACGAAAGCCCTTGTGCAGGAAACTAAAATTACAGCCATGGTGATGCTTACTTTTTAAAATGAGTGTCAATAACTTAAATTGACATAGGGGCCTACCAGTAATTAGAGATTTTTTTAAACCCAATTTTATTTTCTTTTTCTAACTACTCATTAAAATACTTACAAAACTATTTTTGGTTCCCTTGTCTTTCTTATCCATGATTGCTGGTTGTCTTAGGTAGGCCTACACAGCAAATTCAAATTTAATTATTTAAATGTTCACAATTTGTAATTTTCCCAATGTAGATCCAAATAAAAGCACATTTTCAGTGCCGGACCATTCACGACACTGAAAACGCAAAGAAATAAATCACAGCTGCGAATAAATATCCACTGACAAACATGTTGAATTCCAGATTCAAGTCACATAGCTGACGACTTCGTTTAAACTGTAGTGTATGTTGTTGTTGTTTTTGGTATTTCCCAGTAAACTCTCAAATCGATTTCTTTATGAAAGCTTACAAATCATATATAAATAACAGCAGTACATCTGAGAAATAACACTTATTCCAGCGCTGATTTATAGCACGAACTTTACAAATCTGTCATATTTTACTAGACACTCGCAGACAATAGACTGGACGGGTGTCAACCTCTTGCCTTGTCTCGGCTGATTTGAGTCATAAGCCAGGCAATGTTACTTCTTTACCGGAAGTGGCTTCCATGCAGTTGGTAGGCGGGCAGTTACGTCAAAACAGACTACCTTATCGCCTATTTAAAGCCGTAATAGTTCTTAAGTCTTATGTGAGTGGGGCTATTAGACTTAACGGTCGTGTGTTTATTACTAATTTGTCATTTTAGCTGCCATATTCCAGACGATACGATCATAATTCTGAACCAACTGTGTCAAGCAACATGACAAATGTATCAGTTTCCGCCATTTTAAGTTGACATTGTCAGCCAATGAAACAAGTTTTTACATTCTAGACAAATACCTGTTATATTATAATGCTAATATTTTAAAATTCACGACGAATTTCAACGCATAAATTAAAAATCTAAACGCATATGTGTATGTGGTCAACATGCGACATGGTTCTTCCTTATTTTACCAATATTTGTTCACAGAAGCAAGCAAAATGATACCCCGACAGAAGCTACAGTGTATCAACCAATGAAAATCGTTGAAACACCGGGATGGGAACATGGCGGTGGAGGTACTGCTGCAGAAAGGATGGTAATAGCATTTTTAATTTATATCATTTTTCTTTGATTATCTGTGGTATTTTAGAGTATATTACCATTTGAAATGCCAACCGTTTTGTTACCAAGGCCTACAAACTATTTCAGGATCGCGTCTTGCTATCATTTTCAACTGTCACCACCAATTTGTCGCTTCCGTCCATTCTTGTTATTTCCTTTTGATTTGACAAGTGGAATTTTATATCCAGAAATCAGTGATTTAAATAGTGTTAAAACGTCATAGTGTTGAAAATATATCACGTCATTATTGACATAAGAGTTTTACAAATCTGCTTGGTACTTAAATATGTTTGGAAATGGCAAATTCTTGAATAGTGCGATACCTTGCAGATTAATAGAAAATAAGTTCTTTTACCACTCGCAGAAAACCGGAAATAGCGAAATCGAAACAAAACTGTGTTTGGTCACTATGTGGCCTGAGAACAACATGTTGAAACTCGGTGTGGAATATATCGTAGAAGATGTTTTTCAAATTATTTTATGATGCGTTTAGAGGATATTTTGATGGGTTAGTCAAGTAGCTAAAAAATCACTCAGCAAATTGAATCGAAGGAAAGAACCCCAGTCGACAGACAAAATCCAAAATGATAAATATAGCCCATGTGAGTTCTTTTTAAAAAATTTAAATATGAATCTACATGTGCTTTAAATATTGCATTGAATATTGCATTTTTGGAATAATCTATCAGATATAATGCATGATATGAAATTTGTTTCTCTGAATGAAAAAAGTCTCACAAAATGTTTTCATTTGTCCAGTTCAAAGCTTGCTGATGTGAAAGTTGTGTATGTATCACATATAAGACCACAAACTTATATTTAATTAGCGTATTTGACATCTTCTAAATCATCATAGCCTCCTAAACTGGACCTTGTAATGCTACATGAAACAAGGTCCCGTTTCAAAAAATTGCAAATATATCTGGTCGAAGCGATCCTCACAAATTGTGAAAGTACGACCGTTAAAATGAAGATGAAAGAAATGCTACTATACCATACACATAAGAATACCTAAGTAAAGCCTTCTTTTGCCATTCAAACAAGATGTACTTCATTTTTTTATCCTTGCCAACTGACAGGTCAATTTTAAATGTGCCATGCTTGCCTACATTCAAATGTTGCGAAGCATTGTGGGAGAGTGGATTAGACTTCAACATTGTTTGCCTGGCTGTAAGTGTTTGAGTCTAATCCCTTCCCCCTCAATATTTGAATCGAGGCAAACATGAAGAGTTAATAGTTGAACTGTCAACTGGCGAAGATAAAAAGTGACGTTCATCTCGTTTGAATGGCGGAGGAAGGTTTTACTTTAGTATTCGCATGCGCACAGTATTGTAACATTTTTTTTTAATCTTCATTTCAACGGTCGTTCTTTCACAATGTGAGAGGATTACTTCGACCAGAGCTATTCGCAATTTTTCTAGAAAGGACCTAGTTGAATAGCATTACATGTACCAGGTCTTGTTAACTGGGCTATGAATATCATCATCCATGTGATGGCTTTGAAATGACAAACACATGTTAAACATGACATAAAACAGTACGTTGTTTGCTAGTTAATGTAATAAGTAGGAAATTATTCCACTTCAATCACTTTATTACAAAACAATACAATTTTAAAGGCAACAGGCATGTACTATCAGTTTATTTCAACACGACCAATGTATTTTTTGTTTTAAAATTAAAATTAAAATTAGGACTTTTAACCTACATTGTCCTTGATTTTTTTACTTTAAAACATATCACATTGGATAGTTTAATTAATACATGTTTATCACTGCCAAATAAAAATTGTCAATAGTTTTGATTTCAGAAATCTGGTTACTTTTTATATATATAATCAAACTGAAACTTGTATCTTTATGTTGCAGGCATTTGAGCCCAGAAGGTCTGGAGCAATGTAAACAAAATGGAAACAGAAACACAGATGCAGTTATTAAGGCTGCCCTGAATGTATGAGAAACCAGTCGTTCCACATATATGATATATCAGTTTAGAGTAACTTAGAACAAGAGAAACTCTGAACAAGGAAGTCATGATAGAAAAGATTATCTATAGTCTAGAACTCTAGATTATTATCTATACCAACATGCCTTTCTTGTTTGGAGTTTCTCTTATTCTAAGTATGACATGTAGACGAATCTGTTCAAATACTGAAATTAATACAAAATTACACATATTAAATGTAAACTACAGTAAATATAATATAAACCAATGAGTACATGCTACTTATATAGCAGAAAAAGAAAGTGGGAAAAAAGTGCACAGTTTGTTTTCATATTCACTATCTTTTCAAGCTTAATTCTCACATTCATGTGTACCTCAATTTACAATGTAAGCTGATATAATCTAGTACAGTGGCGCTCCACCGTACCTTATTCACATAGAGGCTAGAGCTCTCTAGCTATTGGTATGAAGTTCATGCTGAACACTGGAGAAACCTATTTCCAGCACAGCTTAAAATTTAATTTCACATTTGCTGTTGTTCTAATTTCACTGTTTACTAGTGGAATACACCACTCTGGTTTATGTGAAATTCACTTGTGCTATAATATTCAAGTCACCCAAATATTCTGTATTTTGGGTTTTCACAGAATCACATGAATTATATATATTTTCATCAAAAAGTAAAAGTAAGAGGTATTCCGTTAATTCTTCCACCAGATTTGAAGGTAAAGATAGTTTAAAACTAAAAAAAACACTGAAAATTTGACCAGAAATTTTAATTGGAAATGTGTCAATCTGCTGTCAAATCTCAGACACACTTCGATGTACCGACATCACTCTGAGTCAACCGTGTTAGCCACACCCCTTACAAGGTTCAAACTGTTGGTTCGTTACAAACAAGGTCATTCACTGCGGCTGGATCAAAGTCATTGTGAGCAAATATGGCCAGCCCTTTTTCCGTTAAATTCGAATAACTGCTAACTTTCTCCTGGTCCGTACAAGCTTTGTACCCAATGAATAATTTTTATTTTAACGTGACTGTTTTAATTTTTGAACAAACATCAAATCTTGTAAAAAAATCAAAGCAAACAGAATCAGTTGAAAAATCCAAATTTTGGGTGCATATGTGACTTTAAACATACCCATGTTAAACACAAATCAATCCACCAATTATTCATGTAGATCTTATTATTTATATAGAATACAGAATTTTAAAATTTAAGTAATAGGGTAAATAATGCTGATTATTCAAGGCAAGGTGTATTATATTATGTTAATTACCGTAAATATAAAAGTATGCTACTAAGTATCTTAACAAAAACATGACGGCTGAGATGGATTTTCAACTTCTGGGTATATTACTAGTAAGCGATGTTTCGGCCTAGATGCTACTGTAAGAACGTTTTCAAGCATCTAGGCTAAAACGTCGCTTACTTATATACACAGAAGTTGAAAATCCATGTCAGTTGTCATGTTTTTGTTATGTACCCAGCTTTTAAATGCCGCTTAAACAAGATACTAAGTATCCTGTCATATCACATGATATCAATGTAACCGTCATTATGTAAAAATACAATAAACTCGGGTATCAGTGTAGAAAAGAAACTCTGTACATATAGATTTTGTTATATACAATTTCATGCTAATTTTACATGTACATTTTCCAGACTGACTTAAGAGAAATTGGAGACAAGTTTTTGCCTGATGACATTAATAGGGGGAAGGTTGATTATGTGAGTATGAAGACTAGAATATTTAATAAAAACAAACTAGTTATTGTTCAATAAGTGACTAATCATTAAAGCATCTGTGATATGACCAATAAAGTAAAGCATGAAACACCAAAAATAAGACTTTCTTAGAAAATAAGAACAGATGCTTTTTTTTTACCATTGAAGGATATACAATGCAAATAGTTGTTAAAGTGCAACAAAGTTATTTCAGGACAATATTTAAAGAATGTTATTCAATTACCCTGAATTGTCAACATATTCAAGCTAAAGGGCTCAAGTTTCAAGTAATTTATTGAATTTAAATATATGACTTCAGAATTCAAATTGATATTTTCCAGTAGTTTTAAGTCTAAACTTCATATAGATTACAAGATTGTGTTTCTACGCTTTGCATAACAAGTAGGTTTATGGTTATATGCTAAAGTCGTCAAGCTTTTAGGGTAGTTATAGAATGAACTTATTCCATTATCAAGGTAAATGGCAATAGCACAGGGAATTTGAAATATCCACCATATATACACAACAGAGGTCACATTCTCAAACAGTTTAGTTGTGAAAATCTTGCAAGCTAAAACTACTCACACGCATGTAATTTGCATGCCCCAAGTAAAACAAGAATAGCACAATAGCATATAAACTA
>JAVFBZ010044530.1:0-10486 GCA_032466195.1 Katharina tunicata
CCCATGAACGATAGATGTTTGAGTCCCATGAACGATAGATGTTTGAGTCCCATGAACGATAGATGTTTGAGACTCATGAACGATAGATGTTTGAGTCCCATGAACGATAGATGTTTGAGTCCCATGAACGATAGATGTTTGAGTCCCATGAACGATAGATGTTTGAGACTCATGAACGATAGATGTTTGAGACTCATGAACGATAGATGTTTGAGTCCCATGAACGATAAATGTTTGAGACTCATGAGTTGCAGACAGGATAAAATTGAAATGTTGAAATAAAGAACCAAATCATCTAGCTATCGACAAAAAAGCTGTGAATGTACCTAAAGCAAATATTAAACAGCATCCTGTATCTGTCAAAAAGAACGACGTAAAACCCCAAGCAATCAATTATTCTGTCATTCACAGAAACTATACAAAAACAAATATCAAACACGTGTTTGGCAAAATTGTTCTTCAAACCAAATCACAGAAACATTTCACTTAACTGTTGATTTATATATTTTTATAAAGAGTAATCACACTGGCACAAGGAAATTTCATCTTATTAAAGCCGATAAATAATCTCATGTTCTAGATAAATTCTCAGAGACAAGTTTCTAGATAGACCTGAATCTCGATATGATTGGCGTTAAACGTCATACTCAAGCATATTTTGTTTACAGGACAACTTTCCATTGGTGATGTTTGATAGAAAGCTGAAAAGAAAACTTCAGTTGAATTCAATAAAAATATACCAGAAACTCACTTTTCCTGGTAGGTGAATCTCTCTCTGGGGACAACTTCTGACCAGTTCTTGGTTGGAATGACTGAAATATGGCAAGAAGGCAAAATTAAAACCGGGAAATTAGTCCACACCCTAAGTGCTTTAAAAAAATTGAAAACGAAATTTAAACTTCATCAAAGTATTAGAAACCTTAAAATTTTCTAACTCAATTTAATCAGTGTTTTGGATTGGTTTTTAATGCAGTACTTATGGTGTGCAGCCCAATCGGTAAAAGAAACCGATTCCAACCACCCTCTTAACTAAATCGATCCTTTCTCAACAAAGAGTCGATCTTAGGGTCGATCGGGTTACATCAAACACAGATAATATCATGAATGGCCCCTCAGGAACAAAGTGAATATCTTTATAGATCTTAACAACTTACAACAGAGGGTTTGGCTTTTGGTTGCTTTTTTAACCTAGGAGAGTTGCCAGTTGTGCTGCCTTTACCTAACAAAGAAAAAAGATCAATAAATAATTAATTGGTTAATCAGGTGTGGATAAATTGCAATAGCATGTGACAGAAAATTTCTCGATTATATTGGACCTTTTATTCCAATAGACCAAAGTCACAACTCTGATAAATGATAAACAATGCATGTTTACTAACTAAAAACTAGAAACTTAACATGCATTGTCAAACTATTAAGTGGGAATCACAGCTTTTATTCTAATCAGTTCTTTTTAAAGCTTATCAGATTTTAAAAAATTATAAAAAGAAAACACAGCATTAGACTACCTTGGCTACCCTAAATGCTTGGACACCTTTACTACTTAACAAATAAGAGGTACATGTACATGTGTCGAAACACAATCTTAGAATTTTGATGGAGTTCAGGCTTGAAATTACCGGAAAATATAAGTTTCCGTTCCAAACATTGATGAAGTCAACTCACATTGATGAAGTCAATTAATTATTCTAAAACTTACGCCCTTTAGGTCGATTTTGTTGAGGACTTGGGGTATGTCATAACAATACAAATAATATTAATATTTATTATTGGGGCGAGAGGGTGGATTTTCATTGGTTTTGAGATGTTAGGTTGGTTCCGTAGCTACATGTAGGTCAAGCAGACTACAGCAATGTCAAGTCATTATATAAGCGATCTTTGCATAAGTACTAAGGCAATTACAAAGAAATCGTAATTTTTTGGTCAAGCTCAGATTTTCCTGGACAAATGAAGAGTCTACTGAAAAAATGAAACTTAGATATATGTACATGGTTATTACCATTGGAACATTTCTCCCTAATGGCAGATTGCCTTTAAGAGGAATGTGATATTGAAAAGTTAAAATAACAGCTAAATGGCAATAAATTTCAGTGGCATGATGTACATGTAGATGTTTGTTTGTTTGATTAGAGTTTTATGCTGTACTTAAGGTTATTTCACTCGTATAAAGGCGTGCCAGTCCAGTCGATTTAGACAAATTTTACTATTCTTTGCCATTACCTGCCCCATGTCTGTCTGTGTTGATATCAGCCTGCTCTATAGCTACCTCCCTGGCCTGTAATTCTTTCATCTCTCTCATAATATCCTCCATGGTCCTCTCTGTGAACAAATTACAAAGTCAATATATCCAGTTACGGTATTAAATATGAGACACAATAAATGTCATTTTTTTATTTAATGTGTGTTTAACACAATACTGTGGGTTATTGTACATAAACCATGGCAGTGGATGTGCTAATAATGGAGTAATATAGAATAATACAAACTTCCAACAAGAAAGTCATGTTGGCAAAGATAATACATTTGAGCATACACTAATTATGACGTGAAATAAAGCCGAAATATATCATCTGCTATCAACGTAACTTTGTTATTACATGTATATTGGTAGCAGATAAGATAACAATTAAGTTCCTTTAACATAAGTTGTCACTTCGGAACACATTTTACAATTTAAACGTCAAACACTTCACAAACATCACTCTACGGACTCCTTGACAATTCTTTAAAAATAATTGTATTAATTAATCTTTCTTTAAAACTTGGCCCGTACAAACCTTTTCTATGTATGGCAGGATGGCTGAACATCCTGTGAGCAATACTGTCTGGCTCATCAAGTCCTACAGGTTTAAAGTTGGTGGGGCCTATGTCTTCTCCTGTGTCATCAGGCCCTGGAGTTACATCTTGAGGCCCCACAATAGGCCCTGAGTCATCCTGTACAAGTCGTGATCCTGTATCATCAGGTTTTAATGTTGGAGACAGATGGACATCCCTATAGGCCTCCTGTAAGGCTAATATTTCCTGGCTTGTATTGGTGCCCAGTAAACCTGTACAAAACAACAAGTAGGCATATTGGGATCAGGCAGGAGAATTTTCTCGTAATAGACCAGCAGCAAATTGTGATATGGAAGTAATGACTGGCATATTTAAATCTATTGACACAAGATTTTCAAAATTCCTGTGTTTTCTCCGAATGAAGAAATGCATCCCTAACATAAAACTTAATTCATCAAATAAATCTACATTATACATGTAAATCAATAACAAAGAAAAAGCTGCTATTCAAGGGTTCTCTTTCTGATCCTGTGTTGCAGTCCTCCATGAAAACGTGGCATGTTAAATACTTATTTGGATGACAACTACAAGTGGATGAGTATCCTTCGCCCATTGGGCTAGCATGCCGAAATAATTATGGGGTAAAACCAATCAATCAATCAACAATTGGATGAGGATTAAAAGTTATTGACGGAAACATATCTTGCATAGCTGGAACTCCCGTTGGTTTGATTGGGGTTTTACACCATACTCAAGGTTCTTTGACGGCGTGCCAGCCCAATCGGCGAAGAAAACCACCATAAACGATGATGGCAAGATGCAAGACAGGACAAAACATTTACATAACATAAACAGAAAAGGGCACCACAACAAATCAGCATCCTGTGCCCCTTAGCCCAGAGAACACAAGGGCACAGGAGGCTCCCACTCAACCACTCGCATGGAACTCCTGTAAGAGCAGAACTGAACAGGAAGATTTGTGCGTTTTTTTTTATCAAATTAATCCTTAACAGTTTTCTGGAATTTAATCCTTAAAAGTTTGCGAACAAAATGGTGATTGTTTTTACTTTACATCGTCAAGCAAATTCGCCTCCTCATTGTGTAATGTCAGCACATTGCCATGAATAGGCCAGAGGGCCATTCATACAAGTTCATGTACACCCCACCAATGAAGCTACCAATCATATAATAATGATCCCATAATCTTGAATTTTTCATTCTAGCTGGAATTATCTAAAACATGAAATTCCGAACTGACCTGTACCCAGTGTTTTAAGAGTATCCTGTAGTCCTAAGCCTTCTCCAGTTTCTGGCTTATCTCCCTTCTTGCCAGGTGAGGTAGAGGTGTTCAGGGAGGATTCCAGAGAGTCCATCAGAGCCACTTCAAATAGAAAGGACATCAAAGGAAATGTGGGACAATTAATTAATTTGTAGGACAATGAATTCAAATTTAAAATAATCTTTTTATGTTTTCTTCGTATTACGCTTACACAGACTTCCAAGTACAAGGAAAAACTGATCAACTGAAAAAAATGTGAAGATTGATGTGTAATGTGACAATGTGCTAACTAAAGATTGGTTTGTTTTACTTGTTCAAACTACTTATGGTTATTTCAAGTCAACTGGAAAATATAATAAAGAAATGCAATCACAGGATTCTTAAATATAGGATTCTTGTATATATAGACAAAGCGTTGAATTTCCAGTAATACAACAAGCTAATAACCTGTTTGCTTTTCAGTTACTGAATCGTTCAATCAGATACAGAAAAAACCCACATAAAACACCAAATAGCCATTTTATATATAACTAAAATATAGAATGACTTTTCAACAAGCCAGATTTGTTTCTATTTTTGATTTAAATAGGCTTCCCCGTAGAGCAAGGCAAAGGAAGTTATCGCTCATCCATCAGCTAATCAAGTTAGAATCCAGAGGAGATAACCAGATGCGATTTATATGTAACAGTATCTACAAAAACAGATTATCTCACCATTCGACAGCAAGCTGGGCTTCTTTGCATCATTCTGAAAATACAACCAAAAAGTGGGTTAAAACGACTAAAGAATTTATATTGTCAATTTTTATAATTTTTATAAAACTTTTGGATAATAATAAGATTGGTTGTTCACTTAGTGTATAACCCTTCCCTTGATGCTATTTCCTTATTGGCTGGTGAGACTAAAGTTGTGTTTCTATTTGAACGGGTGCGGGTACAGATGCGGATATGGAAAAAATCATGATAACTGTTAATGTAGAGAACGTTTCCATTTGTACGGGTGTGGACTCGGATGTGGATACAGAAATCTTCGACCGGATCATGTAGTGATCGGTATGCCTTCCGTATGCGAAACTGTATGCCTCTAATGCATTTTCAGTCTCTGCATGCGGAAAATCAGAAGAATGGACACACAAAACAAAATTATCAACATCCGTACCCGTTTCCGCATCCATGTCTGTACAAATGGAAACGTAACTTACAACAACCCAAAACTGTGAAGTCACTCCAAGTGATAGATCCGTTTGGAAAGATGATCTTCCTCAATTGCTTAATGTGACAGCACGAATGTAATCTTGCGACATACTGACTTTAGGCAGAGGGCTAGGTTTGTCTTTTGTTTGTTAGTTTGTTTGGTGTGTTACACTGTATTTAAGATTATTACACTTACATGGAAGCCTGCTAGAAGGGGTGAACAAAAACCACCCTTAACGACACTGGCAGAACACCACAGGCAATTCAGAGGACACCACAACAACTCAGCTTCCTCATGCTCCTTAGCTCGCACAGCACCAGGGCACAGGAAGCTTCCTCATGCCCCTTAGCTCACACAGCACCAAAGCACAGGAAGCTTCCTCATGCCCCTTAGCTCTCACAGCACCAGGGCACAGGAAGCTTCCTCTTGCCCCTTAGCTCACACAGCACCAGGGCACAGGAAGCTTCCTCATGCCCCTTAGCTCGCACAGCACCAGGGCACAGGAAGCTTCCTCATGCCCCTTAGCTCACACAGCACCAGGGCACAGGAAACTTCCTCATGCCCCTTAGCTCGCACAACACCAGGGCACAGGAAGCTTCCTCATGACCCTTAGCTTAAACAGCACCAGGGCACAGCAAGCTTCCTCATGCCCCTTAGCTTGCACAGCACCAGGGCACAGGAAGCTTCCTCATGCCCCTTAGCACGCACAGCACCAAGGCACAGGAATCTTCCTCATGCCCATTAGCTCGCACAGCACCAGGGCACAGGAAGCTTCCTCATGCCCCTTAGCTCAAACAGGAAGCTTCCTCATGACCCTTAGCTCGCACAGCACCAGGGCACAGGAAGCTTCCGCCAACCATCAACGGCTGGGTTGGTAAAAAAATTGAATTCTATATTTTAGTAGACCTGTACTATTAAAGCTCTTGATAAAAAGGGGTTTAAGTCACAGGCTGAAGCAACTTCCCTGTACAAAGATTGTTTGACTAGTGTTTAACACATTTTTTTTTTTACAATACTTTTCCCACTCTTATCAGCATGGTGTCTCATCATCACAGATTGACTGATTGATGTTTAAAACCAAGCTCTGGGTATTTCACTTATATAAAGAGGATTTATTTCAACAGTGGGCAGTGACACCACCACAGTTAAATAATGTGAAGTCACTTTAACTATTTGTTTGTTTCTTTAATTGGTGTTCTACGTCGTACTTTAAGTTATTTCACTCATACAGGGGAACCAACCAAAATGACGGTGGGGGAAGCAAGCACAAGACACCACAGATATTTACAGGTCAAAATAAAGGTGTATAGATACCTTCAACTCTTGGTTTTGCTGGGCTCTTCCCTGTGAGTTTTTGTCTGGTGTGTAACCAAACCCACTGGCTGTTTGACTCAGTTCCCTATTCATCTTGCCAAAATCCAGAGAGTCTTCACCATTGTCCAGAGCCTGGGTAAAAAAATAGTAATGTATTACACTTTTCAATACTTTTTTGTTAAGAACACAGGGATATCGACTAATTACAATCGTCATATAAATTCTCATAGAAAATTTTCTGAATACATCTTAATCTCAAATTGTTATTGACAACCTACAGGCATCTTGAAAAAAGGTACATGTAATAAGGGTTGGATAGTGGAGAACATGTGGCGAATTGCAGCTGACACAGATATCCAGGTACATGTTAACACAATCTGAACAGAATATTATGCATATAATAAGTGTCTAAAAACTTTTAATTTTTTTGGTTTTTACTCACAATAAATAAGGTTCCTATATTGAATGATTGTAATGGGGTACCGGCTGTCCGCTAGATGGTGCGCGAGTGAAGTGGGACACCCATACATTCACGCCGATCTCTGCTGTCAATACCTTCAAATACTTGCTTTTTACGTACACATATAACAGTACCCCTGATAATGTCAAAGCAGCTGGTCAGCGGTTAATAGGTCCTACTTCACTACATCTAGTGGACCAGTTCTGCCGGTACCCCATTGTAAGCTTAAATTACCCATTAAGAGTGTTTCCTAGCAGATTAATTGATAGATTGGGGTAATTGGTTATGCTCAAGAGTGTTTCACTTATATGATGACATCTTACTTCATAAGAAACAATATTAAGCAACTATACAAAATATGTGGTGTTTTGCCCAATTTTAAAAAATAATCTTCTTACAGAGGCAAGCGTGTGCTGTTGGGGTGAACGGTCCGAACAGGGTTAGGCCATAGTCGTGGAAACTCATTTAAGGACGACCCATTTATAGGTTTCCCCAAATCGTGGAAGCCTTCGTCTGAAACTGCATGCCCCAGTTCAAAATTAATATTCCCAAATGTAACAAATCAGTGGTCAATGTTTTAAGAGTCGTCATTCCTCAGAAAGAATAAAATGTATTTGCAATGTTTTACAGCGATCGCACCTTCGCATCATACAGGGTCAAATTTTCGTGAGTCGAATCGAATTTCAGAATGTTTCAGCTTTATATTGTAGGCCATAAGTAAAAAGAGAGATTCTACGGAATGAACATGATTAGGAATCAACCTGTAAACTGTGCAATTGTGATATGCACTTATATTTTTGACAGAACTGCAACTGTGTGTTTGTTTTCAGCTGTAGGATTTAAATAACTCCAAAGATTAATAAAATTCTCATAGCTCCGAATTTTCACTAATCTGCGTGACTGCAGGTGTAACTATTGATATACTCTCAAAAGTACCCGTGTCTTTCAATTGCTTAGACATTTACTGTGCGCTATACTAGACATAGGCTACAGCTGTAAGAGGTTGTCTGGTACTGATAATTTTTTAAGTCTCAATGCAATGATACATTACTTTCTTGTTTATTTATTTATTTGCTTGGTGTCTACATAACACCATATCCAACGTTAATCCCCAATCAAATAAACAATTTAAATAAATCTTAACACCATTCCTAAGTTTTTTTCACTCACATCATTGATAACAGTCCAGTATTATTGTGGATGAAACTGGGCAGAAATAGGCCTATAATTTTGCATAAATGCCTAGCTGTCCCTAAAAATAAACCTAGCTTCAAAAAAAGTTTCCTGGCATTTTCTATGAATTATCAAAGCAGGAATCTCCCCAATGCTGTATATCACATTCTTTTGTGAAGTGTTTTTTTTATTACTCAACATTTCATTTCCTCTCCAAACACTCATAAAAGATGCAAAAAGAAAAACAGGTTAACCTAGGACAAACACAGGTTATGCTAATCCCCGTCTTGCAGAACCTAATTTTTAGGTTATCCAGAAAAATATTAGAGGACCGATTTTTAGGTTACCCGAGAAAACCTTACAGCACAGGCTTGCAGAGGTAAGGAATAACATGAAAATACTATAAGCATATTTGAACCAACAAAATGTTAATACCTGAAAAAATTTCTCCTTATCTTTCATTTCTTCTAAAGTTTCAGCTCCTGGCTTCATAGAGGCAAGAGTTTTACCATTAGTTGAGGCTACAAAGCAATAAAACATGTTGTATTTGACCGAACCATTTAGACTTATCCAACTGATAATACATGTACTTCAACAAACATCTGCTTACAAAAAAAAAAGAAAAAGATTACCGGGTAACCATCGGGCCAGACTAATTCATTAAATAATTGATTGATTGGTGCTTAATACCGTGCTCAGTGGTACATGTATGTGCAGTTCACTTGTAGCATGTACAGGAGGGTGGTGTATTATAAACGTGGGAAGTCACTCCAATACAACCAACTCAATTTTAGGTCTGTTGTAACTTGTAAAGCTCCTCCAGTCCAGAGTACAAAAGCATGAATATTAGCTTGAAAAAAATATCTCCGTAACACACAATGAGGATCATGTTGTTGTTGTCACTACATTTGTATGTTTAGCTTTATGGTATATTCCGCACTGGGAATAGTACAGCCTGGCACATGTTTCACAAAGTAATATAAAGATCATTGAATACTTTATATCTAGCATAACAAAGGATTGCTTTGTATTGCACTGCATATTAAAGACAATATAATAATGGGACAGGAACAGAAAATGTCCAGAGTCTGAGGAAAATCAATTATTTTCTCAGATAGAAGTACTAAACCGCAAAACATACTGCCCTTAAACATTGTACGTAGCTAGGCAGCAAACAGTTGTCTTCACCTTAGTATAAATGCTGCCTATCACCAGTTTCGCTTGATTGAGATAAATATACAAATATGCTTACCTTTATTATCGGCAGTGACTCTTGGACTAGGATTTCTAAAAAACAACAATAAAACAAAGATATTGCCAAATCCTACAAGTTAATACAAAAAGTCATACCAAGTACTAAATGTGGGCATTTAAGAAAAATTGGTCAATTAAATCTGTGCTCATTGAACAAACAGTAAATACAGCATTTGCATAATATTAAACAAATTAAAGAGGTGGGTGGGTTGTGGGCACTTCCTGTATCCAGGCGCTTTCTGAGCTAAGGGACATCAGAAGGCCAATTTGATGTGGTGTCTGTTTTTTGGTCACCAAATTACCTGTCCCTTGCCTGTTGTGTTGCCAGTGTTGTTTATAGTGCTTTAAATTGTGCTGGCACACAGTCATATAAGTGAAATAACCTAAAACCCCAATCAAACAAATAAAATGAACTTGACCGATCCAACTTTAGCTTACATGTATATAGCATGTCAATTTAAGCTAGACCGGATTAAAAGAATAAAACCTCCTTATTTATCTATCAAATGTGATTTGTTTATCTGATTCTAAATCAAGGGGACAATATGTCCAAATCACATATCTTTGGTCATCACTACTAAGGACAAAAAACAAAAGACGTAAGCATATGGTCTGGACTACACCCACACAGAAACCCCAAATACATGTATGTACATGTTGCATTCTTGAAACTTATCAGAGACAATAAAAATGAAAATGTTATTTAATGATTCAACAAGATGTACATGAACACAGAATTTATAATACACACCCATTGCTCTTGTGACTTTCCTCGGACTTTTCTGATACTGTTGGAAAAAGAAAGAGAACGAGAATCACATAAATAGTAGAAAAACATATCTTGTCTTAACTGACAGCTATAGTATACTGACATCTTGTCTAACACCTCTAAACTGACATTCTTGCTTTATCTGCTTTCCATCATTTCTATGATTAAAATACTTGTGTTAACTACATCCTGGAAATAGGTAATGAATCAGTCATAATGTGCGGCGATTGGAATCTAGTACTAAATACTGAGCTCGATATGTACAATT
>JAVFBZ010044541.1:0-28126 GCA_032466195.1 Katharina tunicata
ACTGTGTAGTAATTTAATGGCGTGAAGACACAGCTTTGTATAAGTGAAAATGGTTTTATGTTTATATCTCTCTAGTTTGTTACCGCGCCATGGAAAATTGGATGGCGCAAAATTCGATCACAAAAAATTCAGTTTTTAAATTTTGGTCATGTTGGGAAACGTGTAGTTTTGTGTTGAAGAATTGCTTTTTGCTCTGAACATTTCCCAGGTCCTTCGGCCAAATAATCTATTCTCAATAATGTTATCATCAAAACAACATCGAAATAAAATGTGATTTTGCATTTGAGTTTAGAAGACAAAATATAAGATATTCAAAGGATTCCTGGATTTGTGCACCTACAGTAATAGATGTCTGAATAAACCGGACAATTCTATAATGGTTTGAGAACGTGATAGGACACCAGAAGCCATCAATAATTAAGGCAGACTTTTTACCAGACGTGGTGGACATTCTCTCTAACGCCGTATTGAGCTCCTTGTCTTCTCTTCACATTAGGAATTCTATCAGCAAATGGAAATATATATTTTTTTCTTCCCATGGGTGGTTTTTGTCAGGGAAAAATTACGGAAAGTATATCTGGGTGATGAGACGGACACCATATTCTCAGAATTTATGTTCGATCAGCATTCTTATTTATGATCAGGCTTGTAAATCTGCTTTCGAACGCAACAACTGCTTTCAAACATGAATTTAGTCGTTTACCGAGGAAGGAAGCGAAGAGGCAAATAAAAAATTGAATATCGGAATATATTGATCTCACGCCGCATATTTATGTTTCGTTCTGACTTTCTGGTTCCGTAGCTGAAGAAATATCATTCGACATTGGTAGTTTTGGGTTAACATTCATCTGCACAAAACACTGGAAACAATCTTCATAGTGATATACCTTTGAAGGCAATGTAATTGCTTATGGGAATGATGGAGGGAAATAGGTATTAGATTTTATCTATTATATGGAATAGTCAACAGGAAATACAAATTCGTGGTATCGTTCATGACACGCTATATTAATGTGAATTCTCCATTTGTACCGTTGCCTCCTGTACACCTCGCTCACTTGGATGGATGTCATGAAATGTTCGTTAGCATGTATTGTAAGAACGTATTGTTATGTATTTTTAATGGGGTTTTTAATTTAAACGAGCGTATCTAATTGTTTCCGGTGCAGACATTTTAACCGCTGGTAAATGATACGGATCAACCAATGAACCTTTTTTTTCTTTCTAGTATTATAATAGATACTAACGACTTCTGGCTTACTTGACACGAGAGTCTCTTTAAACTTCAACTCCCCAAAAAATATCTGTCTTCGCGTTTGAAGCTGCCGACTAAAGCTTCCGTAACATGCCAGACTAAAGTCTCAGAAATAGTTTTAAAGCAAATTAAATTGAACGTGAGTGATTTATGGTGACCAAAAATCCATTTACAAATTAGGAGGCCAGTCTAGTTATACATCTAAGCAAGACGTACACCACATTTGTAAATATTTTACTGTCGCCATTAAGTGTCCGCCGTTATGTTTAATTATGGCGCACATCATTCAATTGAGTGGAACCGCCCAAAATCAAATTACTAACTAATTAACACCACATTTTAAAGGAGACAAATTATTTATAAAGAAATTTATTTATCATTTGCACCCATATTAAAAAGCATAAAACATTTAACAGCAGATATACGGAACCGAAATAATATTTGGATCTTGGAGAATATGAATGGTTTCAGAAGTGCAGTGCAAATTATTTTATACTTGGGACGGGCTAACTAGACAGCACGTTGCATTATTGATTATTCTCAAAGCAAAGGTAGGATACCAGCCTTTCCTATCCAATCTTTGCACTGCACATGAAACAATCTCACGAGTATAATTCATTCTATCGTTAGGATCGGAAACAGTTCTTAAGAATTAAAAGTGATTTGTTTTCCTTTTCATTTCCTTTTCTGTATAGCAAATTATTTTTCGTTGGATTTGATGTCAATCTATTTCAAAAGCTCCAAGCTACAGTTGAAAGAAATACCGTGCATTGTGAATCAGGTTGTAGTCAAACGTCATGGTTGAGGTAAGGTGTCTTTCAGCTTGCCTTATTGTTGTTGTTTAAGGCCTCTCAGAATAATTTGAAATGTATTAGTTCATTATGCTAAGTACGTCGTGCAAACAAAGTAGTATTCGTTGACGAAGCAGTTTTGTGTAGAATCGATACCCCTTTCCGTTGGCATTTACCTCAAGTTGTACGCCTGGTAATGTTGAGGGGTCTTGATGTGGTGTCGAAAAATGTTAGTATGAGTCATTGAAAAAGGAAGTTATTAGCTATAAATGAGGATAAATGAAGGTTTCTTTGTAGCACGGATAACCGGATAGCATAGTTAGCTTGGAAATTGGCTTGAATTGACGTGACGATTTAGTCGGACTACATCCTTTGCTACTACCCCTCTTCCATAGAGCCCAGAAGAAAGATGTCTGTAATTTCTCCTAGTGCAGACGTCTGGTGCATGTCGATCTGGAAAGGGCACTAAACCAAAGAAAGCCTTTCCTGACCATGCTAGTGATTATGCGTCATGTCTTGCTCGATTCTAACGATTCTGGCTTTCTTTGTCATTCATTTTTTTCTTATTTAAGAACTAACTTGGATTATAAAGCATAGTCTTTCTTCTCTGTTCTGCTTTTAAGATAACGTCAAGATTTCCGATATATACGAACAGTAATTTCTGATGCAATTCCAACAAGGCGTTATCTATAAAAAAAAATATAAAAAAAAACGGTGTAGAATACACAGTGATATTTTGACGAAAAGCTTTCCACGACGTGTAAGGAGTCGCCTAATGAAATGACCAATGGTTAATTACGACGGGACAGCTAGTAAGTCTGTTTATATGAGCTTTTCTAATTCGGTTCGGAACCAATGAAGGTGTTCCAAGTTTGTATCATTACGGTTATAGTGTAGTATTATTAGCAAATCAGAGCAAGGCAGTGTGTAAACTCCGCAAAAGACTACATACTCATCACAGTTTAGCCCACTTTGTGGCAAAACGACACGGGGCAATTGAGAAATCAAACAAATGGGAACACCTAAATGCAAAACGCCGCTGAGCGGAATGCAGAGTGTTGGTGAACAGCCTGATGTTTTCGGTCGATGATCGACTGTACTTTGGTGGCACCCTGCGAGCTCAGACAGTAAGATAAATGGTTACAACATGATTGGCTCCAAATGAGATAAGAGCACATTTCAAGGCCATAGACGACTTGGAATCTAGTAGCTTTTCAAAAATTGTCAGATCGTGTCTGGCATGCTCCGTTCAGTTTAAGTTAAATACGCAAGTCGATAGTTTACAGAAAGTCTTACCGGAAACGGACAGCTTTGATAATAATAATGAAAATAAACTAGCCCTCCTCAGACCACCGCCACACAAACACAGCCCTTCTAATCTGCTTTCCAACGCAGTTGAAAAGGGACACAGAACATAATTTAAAGATCAAAACGTTACCATTAAGCATCGCATATCTGGTGTCTAGGAACCTTAAATAGATTCATAACAAGAGAAATGACACCGAACCAGTTATTGATAGGTGTAGATTTACTCTGGCTTTTGATTGGATAAGTGAAAATAAAACACTACTCTAAACAGTTACACATTAAAAGTTTTTACGTAAATATTATAAATATAGCTATATTACTCAAATTTCGTGCAGCAATAATGATGTATTGTTGCCTAATAATACTGTTTTATCATTTCTTTAAGATTGTATTGATAAGGCAACTAGCATTTGCTGAATGTTGTATGACCAATGAACTATAAGCGACCGTCTGGAAATGAATTGGACCCCAAACGAACGCCTGAACTACATCTGGTCCCAGAGACTGTTATAAAAGGCAACATCACCAACTGATTTTTCACACAGACAAACCTGCCTTTGGCTTTTGTTATAGTTTCCTTGGTTTGGGAGCCAGTTATTTGCAGACAAAAGCTGAGATATCCAGTGTGAATTGGTAAGTTGTAGTCTGCCCACAGTTCACAATTGGTCTATGGATACAGTAAGTTATTCCAAAGTACTAAATCGAATGGGCTTTCTATATTCATACTTCTCTGTATTAATTCTGGCCACTCATACGTTGGTACCATAACTATAGAGCAACGTAATATACAAAATTGTCTTTGAATTGGTAAATGATGTGGTAGTTTTTGAGGTATAATGGCGAAAGTTCTAATCAGCAAAGTATTATGTTCTGGGAGTCCAGTCTCGTTAACACAACGTTATGTAGCTGTCAAATAATTTCCGAAACAGTGATGTTTCTTTGTGAAAAAAGAAGGTTCATATGTTTGTCTTTAATTATTGAGGCTGCATTTTGTACTGATTACAGAGCAATGTTTATGAGCGTGGCCATTTTGAAATAATCACGTAATACCACAGTCTCTGATCAGTCAATCGCTGACAGTTGTGTCGATCCACGTGCTCTGATATCAGCGCAATCATTTGCTATCGGTTGCGAGAATTCGCTGACGGCATAGATCGAAATTTTTCAGTTACAGTTAGTTGCATATCGATGAACGGTTAGCTTAAGAGTCAATGGTAGAGCAAAGTAGTAGTCTAAGGATGTGTGACCTAAATTAGCGAATAAGGACTTGTTAATCCGTCTATCTGTGACTTTACACAATATAAAATCATGTTTATACCCAAAATGGTAAGTTCACTAATAAAGATGAGAATTGTGGGATGCAGGCCCACTTCATACAGGTAGCTATTAAACAACAACGATAAGAAATTTAACTGACCTGTTTATATCTATTATGTGGCTTTTGCAGTGACAAGAAGTGCTGTGAAACGTTTTAAACCTATCTTACTAATAGTCTTAGCATCCCTTAGTCGTTAAATATTTTAAACTGAGTGGATTTGTGCATGGTGGGCTAATCAATCTGGTCTGTCGCCTCAACCATTCACATGGTTACCATCCCACTGATAACTAATCTATATCACTCCGTGTGACAATGACGACTCTACCGGGCCACTGTTTTTATCGCAAATTATTCGAGTTCACTAGGTTCTTGAGAAAACCGTTAATCAGTCCAGTTAGCCTTTCTATAAGCTGTGGTATACAAGGGTCAAAATAAAGAATGATGTACGTAATATTGAAAATAACAGGTATCTTAGGAGTGAGCACTGGAATCTGTAAACAGGAATTGTTCGTGCCTTGATACGATAACATACTTTTTTGCCATTCCAAATACTTCATAAATGTTTAAATTTAGCCAAACGTGATTGAAAAGTGCCCACTTCCGGTGACATCTCGCCTTCTTGGAACGAAATACCAACTGTAAAATGACCATCTGCTTTGTGTTCGCTGCAACTATAACAGTAATCGAGTAAGCTGTAGTATTTATCTAGTGAGGGTAAGATTCTAAAAATGTGGGCAACTCAAACTACGACGAGGTGTCACCGGATGTACTTTATCAACATCTCGCCAGGTTTTAACGCTCCCTATGACACTTGTTCCTTGAAACCCGAATATAAAAGCGATATATTTATTATGTAAGACTCGTTACAGAAAGGCAAAAAACAAAAACATCCACAGAATCTCATCTTTATTGTTGCGTAAAAAAATCATGAGGAAATCAAACCTTGCGTACAGAGATGTCCTTCGACATGATGAGTAGGCCTATATGCATTTGTGTTTTCGAGATAATAAAAATTCCCCAAAAAGGTCTTATAACTGAACTATTTCGACTGTTTTATGCTAGTATCGTTTTTATTAAGCTACTGAATGTTATGTTATTGCATTTAAATACGTCGTCTAAAGGAAATAGCACACAAACGTGCTAGAAAGCTACAAACACATTACCCATTAGTCTGCAGACATGAAAGTTAAGCTGTAAGGTCAGATCATTTTCGACTCTGCTTTGCTGTAGCAATTGGCGGAGGAAATCTGCTTATAGATGCGTCTAACGTCTTGGTCATCAGACTTTCAAATATCAGATGTCTAGATTAAAGACAAAGCTGTGAAAGAAGCAGCTGCATCAGCAGACTCCAGACACTCTGTGATGAATTGGTCTACATTCTGCCTCACTCCTGCTTCTGTGAGCGGAATATTTAACATCTCAACAAAATATACTGAAACGTACAACGGTACTATACATAGAAGAAATAGTTAATTTGATTATACTTACACAATAGATAAGTATCCTAACAATTGTTTTGGTGGAATAAACCTTAAGGTAAAAAAAATGTTCTAATTCGAAATTACATTTCCGAAAGTTTTCATTTGTAATCCATACATCAAATAGTCTGAGAGGAAAATAAAACGATTTTAGCTTGCAAGAAATACCGTTATATATTGTTTCATTCAGACACATCCATGACACGTTCATGACCAATCTAATATGTATAAAATAAAAGCATATATTTAAAAAATACAAAATTGTGCTACGAAATTCAAAACATATTATGGCGGATACATCCGACCACACAATATCAGACAGCAAGCTATTATCAAACATATATGTTATCGTTGCAGAAAACTTATTTTTATAGATTACATGACTGCGAATTCCAAAGGAACATTGTACGGAAATAAAAGTTAATCCACACTGTAACATCCTTTGTGTCCTTCAGAAGGTCATCCGACTTCCATACAAGGTTGGTGTACTTTACACAAGGTAATGTGATAGTTAGCTGATTTCCACAACGAACAAACAGGACGTAAATTATACATCAAACTGTAGTCTTTGTGCTAATAAAAGAAGTGTCTGTTCCAATGGCGATAAAGTTATACAGCACCAGACACCAGCGGTGCGCTTGCTTGCTCACTGTGTGATAAATGGATCGCATGTAACAGTCCGTAGCAGTTGACAAAAAGGGTCTGGGTGACGACCAATCAAAAAGTTGGTTTGCGTTGTTAAACAAGCTGCAACAGGTGTTGAGTACGATAGAAATATTTCCGTGTGAATAAATTGTGTATCATACACAAAGCAGTTCCATTAAGAGTACTAGCGACTGATTTTCAATTTAGAACAGCAGATGGTGCTATCTATTGGCATCGCATCAATTGGTCGATTCATAATGCCTTTAGGGGACACATTTGTTTCTTAAATGTAAACTTTTGTCATCTTAAATGAACCGTATGCACATTAAATGACGGATTTGCCTTTTTCGAAGCACCCATATTTTTTCCTATGCAATCTATCCATTATTTATGCTGCCTCCATAACGTTGAATTGTATTTTTTGTCTATTCGCTATATAGTTTTGGATTGAGTAAAGTATAAAAGATTTAACAAGATTATACTTAACCTAATAACCAGGTCTATTTTGTATCAAATACACACACCGTTTGATCAGTATATAGAGGTTGGATTTATAATAATTCGCTGATGAATGTGTTATCTTTCTCAGTAACCAGTATGGGTCGACAATATGCTTTTGAATAGGAAAACATTCCTTGAGCTTCATAATAAATGATTATCGTTATAATATATCACCCCAAATATGTGCAAACACGTGACCAAAGTATACCAAATATATAGTACATCGGATATTTTACAACTCAGGAGACTGATCTAACTGGCGTTTCACTGAGGTCGAGTGACGTTGACAATGACCTCGTACATAGAAGCATGTTAGACCTACACGATTTTAATAATTCGTTTAAATCTGACAAACTGCATAACAGATATCATCCACTGACATTTCAACAGTAAGATTAGGATAATGCGGAAAAACTTGGAGACTCCTGTGCCCGGATGCTTTCTGAGCTTAAGGGTATCAGGGAACCGATTTGTTGTGGTGTCCTTTTTTCGTCCTTTTTAAATGAATTGTGGAGCTTTCGGTTTTGTCAGCGTTGTTAATGGCGGTTTCTTTCACCCATTAGGCTTCCACGCCGTCATGTGACTGCAATATATGTTTTTGATACATCTTCGATTCGCAGTTAAGGATATTGAAATTAATCTGTTGTTTACTGGTGACTGTCTTCTTGGCTGAATAACAGTAAATCAAAAGTCATTTTAACAACTCCCAGAATGCACTGGGGACTTGTTCTTCGTTATGGATATTGAAATAAATCTGTTGTTTACTAGTGTTTCTGTCTCTTAAGCTGAATAACTGTAAATCAAAAGTCATTTTAAAAAACTCTCAGAAAGCACTGGGGACTTGTTCTCAGTATGGATATTGAGATAAATCTGCTGCTCACTGTTGATTCTGTCTCCTAGGCTGAATAACAGTAAATCAAAAGTCATTTTAAGAACCTCTCAGAAAGCACTGGGGACTTGTTCTCAATTATGGATATTGAAATAAATCTGTTGTTTACTGTTGATTCTGTCTCCTAGGCTTAATAACAGTAAATCAAGTCATTTTAAAAACCTCTCGGAAAGCACTGGGGAATTGTTCTCGGTTATGGATATTGAAATAAATCTGTTGTTTACTGGTGTTTCTGTCTCGTAGGCTGAATAACAGTAAATCAAAAGTCATTTTAAAAACCTCTCCGAGAGCACTGTGGACTCGTTCTCAGTTATGGATATTGAAATAAATTTGTTGTTTACTGTTATTTCTGTCTCATAGGCTGAATAACAGTAAATCAAAAGTCATTTTCAAAACCTCTCAGAAAGCACTGGGGACTTGTTCTCGGTTATGGGTATTGAAATAATCTGTTGTTTACTGGTGTTTCTGTCTCCTAGGCTGAATAACAGTAAATTAAAAGTCATTTAAAAACCTCTCCGAGTGCACTGGGGACTCGATCTCAGTTATGGATATTGAAATAAATATGTTGTTTACTGGTGTTTCTTTCTTCTAGGCTGAATAACAGTAATTCTCTGACATATTCTCTAATATGTTTAACCTCGTCTGGGCAAAATGTGTACTAACCAATCTAGATACCCTTCGTTCTCAGAGAGTAGTTTTAAGCTATTCTTGAGAGAACATGATAATTATTCAACATTTGAGACAAGATTTCCAATTGTCCATCTGTTACGAATAAAATTAAAAGGAACCATCAACCCATTGTTCTTGTCTTGACGTCACCATCCTCAATATGGAATGAGTTACTCTCACAACATCGTGTGTTTATGTAATGTTAGTGTAATCAGAATTGGACCAATTTGTAATCGTCTGGTGTTTTTGTCTGCGGAAATATTATTGAATGACATGGCAAGAGTTCTTCGATCTAGCAATCTCAACTCCAGCTCAGCAAACGTCGACATTTCCTGATTACCAATATTATGTAAGCCCCCGGACTGGCAATGATCGGAAATGATGAGGTTAAACAAATACGATTTTGTCCGAACAGATAATTGAACTTAATGTCTTGACTTTTCATTCCCATAACAAACAGCTTTCTTGACAATGTTCTTCTTCGTCTCAAGTGCTTCTACTACTTTTTGGCCAATGCTTGCTAGTGTTCCATTCTAACAGACGACTTTAAGTATGGTGCTCTAAGACTTAAATCTGGATATTAGGTAATCAAAATGATCTACGTTGATACAGCAGCGCTTCTTGTCATGAAATGCTGTAAGGCAAAAATGTGAGTCTGTAGTTACAGGTGTACTCTAGATGAATTATTCGGGTCTATAACAGAATACACCAGTTACTAGTTCAGTTACTGAACTATGTTTTAATCACCAGTAATCAGCTTTAAACATTTAATTTTTTTTTATTTGTTTATGTTAAGGTAAAAACAATTACAGCAAAGCTATTAATTTAAAAATGTTTTTTTCTTCCAAACAAAAAAATGTTTGATTCGCTCATTACAATGTTCACCTGACTAAACTTTTAGACTAAATTAACCACATATTCTCATCTTACAGACCATAACTACTAAAATAAATAAATAGATGTTTTACAAAGCTGTAATTAGGCGTATTTGAGGTAAAGAGTCCCCTTAAGGAATCCGAAGTGACCCCAGCTATTGACTGGTAAAGAGACAAGTATTGCGACTTCTGACCAAACAATTTAATTATTCCGGGAACCAGACGCAAAAAGGTTCTTTATGGTGGTCTGCTGGAAGTAAATGACTTAATCATTGGATATGCGACTGTAATGTTCAGACAAATACCAGGGTAACGGGCATCAAGAGATGTCCACCGTCACGATTACAGAGAATGCCGTACTCGGTGGCTTTATAGTATCATACATACATACATACATTATTTCTATGGCGGCTCCATTCTGACGAAATGATGTGCGCCCTGACTGATAGGTTTGTCTCATCTAAATTCTATAAACACAAAGTTTATAGTATCATAAAATTCTATATCAATTTTATGCATGGTTTGTTCCCCTGCAAGATAAATTCATCGATAAAACTGATATGTTCTTTTGTAAAATTACATTTAAAAATCGACAAATTGAAAAAACAAATAGTTGAAATTTGAAGAGAGTTTTGCAAAAATTATATTGGAAATTACGAAAAGTCAAATACATAAACATTTTTTTGGCGAAATTTGTTTAATTTTCGTGGGTTTCATTTTAATTTTTTGCTTTCTCGGATATCATATTTGATGGATTATTTATTCGTATCGAATTTAAACTATTTTTCTACAATTTCTAGATTTTCAAACACAATTTTAACAACCAATATTTAAGTTTTATTAATACACGAATCAATTCAGTTGATTATTGTTATTGTTTTTGTTATACGTGGCTGGATACCGCACCGTAGGAGGTTTTCTATGGTCCAAATTATTGGACTGGATTAGATATATTTGTAATTCAATTAGAGATATCAATAATTTAATTAGAGATATTAATAAGTTAATAAAATATATATCTAATTCGAGATAACGAAATGGTGCAGAAAATTTAATTCTCCAAAATATACCGAGATCTCGCGAGAGTAAAGCCTGGGATTTAAACACTGGGGCCTGGCCGACATCGAATCTCCTCTCAAACTTATCGTTGTTTGTTAATCCACTTGTATCTCTGCCACTAAAACTTCAGATCATTGAACTTGCAATTATACATATTCGATTATAATTCTGCAACTCCTACATTAAAGCTATTCCAGAAGGTGCTGATAAAAGCTGATACTTGCGATAGGAAATAGCGAACGTTGTTATCGTAACTGTATGAGCATGGATAATCTTTTCCTCAGACTACATAACATTTTTTTAATATCAACATAGAGCCAATAATCACCTGAGGATGTCATACGTATCATACGTGATGACGAATCCATATGCGAGAGGCTATACATGGCAACATCTGACTATACGTGCAATGTTGTAACCATACATCTGTTTACAAAGTCATGTTTATGATCTTCAGAATATCGTTGACCTAAAACATATATTATAAACAACAAATAGTAGATGTAGAGTTCTTAGTGGTTATTAGCCTGGGATGTATCCTAATAAAAATAGGATATGCAGTTAAAAATATGAAACAAGCAGATGTTTGACAACATTGACTATATATCCATTGCTAGGCACTGAGCGTGAGAACTGTATATCATAGAGGGTGAGATAAACAGTGTGTACAATTGTGGAGTTTGATGTTATTTTCACTGGTGAATATAAGTCACAAAAAACTCACACCTCGGCAGTGGAAATATAGGTTTGAGATATCCTGCACAAACAGGACGTTATTATTTGACCAAGAACTTAATATTCACCAAAATAAGTTTTAATATCATTTAGTAAGTGATAAAAGGAAAACCCAGTAAGTGAATTGTGTAACAGTCAGAAGCCATTTGAATTCTCAGAAGGTTATTAAGTGAGTATCATCTATCATTGTTTGCTTTATCCCTTGAGTTACTATTAAACCCCTTTATATGTTTTTATCGGGGACAATCCTTTGTGTTGATGGGTTTATTTAGATCCACTGCATCTGGGTAAATATTGGTGTTTTAATTATTAATATATAAAGTTACGTATAATGTATAGAGCAATATAAAAGTTGATAGTAAAATTATGTTGTTTTATAGCGGTCGATAAAGCCTAATCAGCCGCTACAGTTTATAAAAAAACACTAACATATACAAAGCAATTTTTGTCCCGTTATTTTTGCTTAGTTTTGTCAATCTAGTCCGTAACCTCATCTACACATGTACTTTGAACAAAATATATTTGATTTTTGATTTTGCAAAATTCCACCCATTTCTATTTCCATCTAGCATCAGGGGCTGCGCCGTGGTTGAGCGTTGGACTAAGGGTCCCCTTCACTGTATCCCGAATAGGTTCGATTCCACCTCAGATATGTAAGGGAAGTTTTCCGGTGGATGCAGAGTTCGCGGGTTGATTTTTAACAGGTTTCTTCCCGATTTTGAACCATACACCGGCAACGCACAATTATTATTGAGTACGACATTAAACACCAATCACATAAAGAAATAAATCCATGAAGCTTCATACAAAATCAACGTAGGCCCAAGAACTCTTCAAGTGCGTGTCAGTTAGTGCTAACGTTACGTCAAACCCAAGGTCGCAGAAGCACAAATTATATACATTAAACTCCATTAATCATTAACGATTTGAGCAGAAATTACCTGCACGAATACAGACCAGGTAACAGACTAGTGAACTAATTAAACCAATCTTTATTTTGTGAACGTTGAACTTTACCTGGTTGCATAACGTACATTTACTCGATGGAAAGCGAATGATGAACAATCTGTCATATAGGTGAAACGAAAGGTTTGGTTCTAAAAAGCGTTAGCCTAGTCATTGTGGAACCCAGGACTATGTTTTTATAATGTTAAAGCTGAGCTTTATAATCACTATACTTTATTCTTGTGTTTAGTTTGTAAGCACATTGTATAAAAACCCGCCTTAATCAAACTTCTGAAAATAACGCATCAATTTGCCCTTCTTATATTTTGAGCAATCAATTCGAAGTTTTTTTTCACAATTCACAAAAACTTATCATTAATTTTACTTTTACATTTTGTTAAAATGCTTTTGGAAATATTTATTTATTTCATTAGTGTTTAACCTATTCCGGGTAAAATCCAACGCTCAACCAACCAAACCACGGCTCCGCCAAAAATGCCATGGGAAGTGGCAAACATGTTCAGCCGTCTCCACATGGTCTAGGTTACATTTGAGTCGATGTCAAATCGTGCTAACGCCCACATTAAATCAAGACTGCAGGATAGTCACGATAAGATGTTGACAAACTGACAGACTTTAGTCACGTGGTATTGGTGTTCCCACTTTTGAATACACGTTACACAGAGGAACGGTTTTCTGTTCAATTATCTCTCTTCTCGAAAGTGTCAACGGAAAGTTAGTTTTAGAGATTCAAGGGATGCAGCCATTTAATCATCTTATGTTTTCGTTATTAACACTCATCATTCAATTCATCTCAGCAAGTCAAGGAACATGATGAGAAAACAAAACAATGCATATACAAATTCTACACGGGTGCTATGAAGCCACTGGTCTGCATGTGAACTCTAAATCTACATATATGCTTTTCTGTTGAGAAGGAATACCTTTAATTAAAAGTCAATCGTTGTAGTTTCGTGACAAAGTGAGTTGATGAGCGGAGATTGTTCTTAAATTGGCTCAAACCCAAACGGTGATTAGGGATATATTTAATGGATGAGTCTTTGATTTAACGGACTGTATCAGTGAAATAAACCTTAAGTGTGCTGCCCTAAGAACTATGTTTGCATTAAATCACCACTAAAGTAACTAAGTCAGTCAGGTTGTAAATATAAGCAGGCCTGATTTCCTCGATTCAAAGATTTTCGATCGCCTCCAATGCAGATATCATGATCCCAAGAGCACTTAGTTTGAGTTCGATGGTGTTCAAAGATCTTATACAAACATGTCAATTATTGTGTCTTGTATAAACATGATAACTGAGTACACCCTGTGGGCCTAAGGTACATAATGTATGTTTCCTGTGGCTGAGAAGATCGCGGGGTTGTTTTCTAGAGGTTTCTTTCCGGTATTCCATTATACATCAGCAACTGTAAGTCGTCATGTATGTAAGATACCCTTGAGTACGACGTTAAACACCAATCAAATAAACAAATGACGACTGAATACCGAATTGGCTTAATTTAGTCTTTGGGTTATAATTAGGTAAGTTTGCCTGTGTACAATATGAGCGAGTTTTAAACGATTATCAGAAATTCACATTTCCAAAGGAAAAGGACACATTTGTATTTTGTAAACAAACAACACATCTTGAAAGTAGTTACAGGAATTGATTCAGGGATAACTGATTTAGGCTAATATTCTTGATGAGTAATTTTCTTAGACAAATATGGAGTAAAATACAATAAAGAGACAACGCAGTAGTTCGTGGCTGTGAGGAGACATCTTTCATCAAGGGATATATTTTTTTTTAATGCCCCCTGATGATTGGCGCGTCACATGATACAGCAACATCTTCTCAACAGAGCCTACTTCCTGCAGAAATGTTGGTCATTTGGAGAAAACTGTCGTTAAAACTTTCGTCCCAGATTTGTATGACGTTTCTAACAATTGTGTCGAACATTTTGCTTGGAACTTTCCCAGAAAAACATTTCCTCATAATAACATGTTGTTTTATATATTTAAATCGATTTTGAACTGAAGGTCACACGAGCAGTTATTGACAGCTGGAGGTAACGCTGAATATATTCTAAAATTCTCTCCTTTTTAGTTCGTAAGTTTTGAATGCTTGATTGCTGAATAGGGAAAACAGTTTTAGATATTTTCTTCATGACATGATAAAGTCAATGGGCAGTTAAAAAGTTCTGTATCGTCTGTGATAAGATATGGAGTTACAGGAACTAGAATAACAGTGTTATGATTGTGGACTCCATTGTTAAGTGGAAATGATATAAATTACTGGAAATTTTATTCGACCAGCAGAAAATGATAAAGAATATACAACAAGACTCGATAGGGCACTGACAAGGTAGGTGTCCATGCTTTAGTCTATGATGAATAAAATGAATACGACTTTTCCATTAATGTCGTTCACTGATAACACAGCATAATATGTCACGCAATTACTATAAACGAGAGAGAATCGAAGTCATCCTAAGGTTCAGTTCGAATAACAAATATAAGCCGTCTGTTTTGAACCTGGCAGTAAGCGCTTCCGTTACTTGATAAACTAGCCATTCGCGGAAAATGTCCTAAAACGTTTATTTATATTTATCAAAAATCCGCTTTCAAAATCAAAAGCCAGTTAGTTTCGATGTGGAGACCAATCGTCTTCCAATCGTGACGTACGTTATATCTTAAAACAGAAACATACTATAGTAAGCTATTAAAGATTAAAAGGTTGCTAAATTTCAGGTTGAGATGGTTAGCGGGACCTGTACTTTCAACATCTTTGTATCTTTTGGAAACCTAATAAGCGTTCCACGTTACTGGCGTAAGGTTCTTTAAATGACTTTAAAAGAAAGACCAAGGGATATATATGTTCAATATTCTTCGTGTTGGTGTTTCTTAATGAACTAAATCCGGATAGGTCAAAGTTGTTTTGCTTACTGGAAGGTTTTGTTAGATTTTTTTGATATACTTTGTTAGAGTCTTTGTTACTCATTCTCTGTAAATAGTGCATGTCTGGTAGTCTGTAATTGCTTCCGGTGCAACGTTTTTTTTACCGAGAGAAATCTTGATTTTCCGTAATCAACGCAGAAACTGGTTTAATCGGTTTGTGTAGAACCAATACCCTTAGCCACGAAGTGCGGCCGTTTCACGTTCTTAGGTGTCGCTGAAAAATAAGGTTGTTAAAGACATACATGATATTAAATGGCGTTTACATGTACTTTACAGTAGTTCTAACTGGACAGCTTAGTTACCTTGGACGCAGCTTGACTTGACGAATTGGTAGGAATACACTCTTTGCTTCCACCTCTGTTCAATAGAGCCGAGAAGACGGATGTCTGTAATTGCTTCCGGTACTGACGTGTTTTGCCAAGGAAAATGCTGGTAAATGACTCCGATGTGGACAGGGCACTCAACCAATGAAAACACTTCCTGACCGCACCGGTAATTATGTCTAATGTCTTACTTGATGTTAACGATTTCTGTCTTCCTTGGCACGACGGTTTTATTTCTTTAAGTATCCTTAAACAAATATTCTGATACAGAGAATCTATTCTGTTAAGGGCCTTGTTTATCACGCCAAGATTTCCGTGTGCGATTTTACTCAGAGTACGGTTTGTGATTTGGATTTATCAGTGCTGAATTACAAATTTTACACGCTAGATGAAAAAGCGGGAAACGGGTTTCAGGGATACAATGACTTTACTGAAAACAAACTAATGATAAACATGTATATTTCCTTTATATTAATTTGTTCAAGTCATAGGCACTGCTAGACGCGATATCTAAGGCACAGAAAAAATAATGTTTGCAAAAAGCCTAACATCTATTCCCAAAACAAAGGACACCTACCAGAAAGTAACATATGCAGGCAAATTTGCTTGAGTTCGATTAGTATGTTCCATTGAAAAGTATTTGACAGCAGTTTAATCACAAATGTCCCATGTATGAATCTAAGTATGGCCGAAAGTGCTACAATTCAACCAAGGCGTATCTGAACGATAACAGTGTAGAGTATTGAACAGTGGTAGTCTTGCTAATTTAAAGCAACACCTTTCACAAAGCCCAAGGAATCATCCACTGCAACGATCGATGGCCATTTAACGCGGGACTATTAATTAAGCGGTCATGTGACTTCTTATAGTACCCCTGGGCGGTGTTCCTGAGTATTATATTATGATGGTAATTGTGAAGTACTGACGAATCAGGGCGAGACAGAGTAAACTTCCCAATTAAATCTACGTATTCATCTCAGTTCTCTCCACTATGTGACAAAAGACGCGGAACAACCGAGAAATCAATCAGGCAAGTGGAACGCTAGAGGGCAAAACACCGCTTGCAGATTGCAGGGTGTTGGACAAACAGCCTGATGTTTTCAGTCGATGATCGACTGCAATTTGCTGGCATCCTGAGAGCTCAGGCACTACGATTAATGGTTACAACATGATTGGCTCCTGAGGAGATACAGAGAACGTACCAAGGTTTAAGGCGAGACTGTTAGATTATCGTAGCTTTTAGAAAATTGGTAGATAGTGTCTAGCATACTACAAGGCATTGCTTGGGCACAAAATCTTGTTTCAATATCAGAATCTTTCAAACCGCATACACTGTTTCTTTCTCACTTCCTAAACTCTAAGACTTTCCGACAACTTCAGATTTACTCTGGTTCTAATATCTCAAAGAAATATGAATCTGCAGAGTGGCATACCCATACAGATGGTCAACTTTGATTGGCTGGACAAGCATTCGAACAACTAAGGAAAAATGTCCTAGATTTGTTTTGTTATATGAAAGATTCCAAAGGAAATCAACTGGATAGGCATTACAACGTCTTAGGAAAACGGCTTTTAGAATTTGTCCCATGTATGAAAGCATCAACTGAAAAGTAAAGACCGTTATCTCACATGTGACGCTCTACAGAATAAAAGTGATGGGATAGTTATCCTTACGTGTTATTAACATTTAAATGACTTCATGGTTAAAAATTATTTGAAGGCCAATTCGACTAGGATATACTATAACAAATTTGTCTTTACAAGATTCGCTTAAATGTTGGACGATAGCGAATAATGCGAAATATCCAGCCGTAAAAATTACAGAAACTTTAATCAAATGGCGAAGACACAAGTTCACAGAACAAATTTACGCGCCAGGCGTGAAGTGACTGAATGTTATCGCAAAAAGCTGTTTGTCGGATGGTGGTCTCTGTCTGATCCCAGTGTCGGATGTAAGACGCCTGTATGTTCTTCTATGTGATTACAAGGGGGTTTAACTTGAAAGTAGCCTACACTTGCTGTACAATGATACTATTACACCAACTGAAGAACGGAAACATACGGTGCGTCTAAATGTTACACGCTCTGGCGAAGAAGTGTATAATATCCCAGTCAGCATTATTCTTGGACAGGTACATAATTAAAATTGTACATTTAAAAATGAACAGTGCAAATCGGAAAGTCGTTCCTAGAACGGACGGTACTGCCTCTCCACTCCTCCTCCGTTAGATTAGTTTTTTTTGCTGTATATCTAATATATACAAAGAAAAAAGAGTGTCTTGGAATGTGTGGGGTTGGGGGAGGCGTGACACCCTCGGGTACATACGCCCAATGATGGAATAATATAGGTTGGTCTTATACAGCATGCAATATAGGTTTGTCTTGTAAAACACAAAAACAATCCACCAGATACAGTAAGGAAAGCTTGGGTAAGTGTCATTGCTCAACGCACATACCTCTTTTTATTGGTACAATTTGTTTTTTGTTACTAAGTAGCTGACAAAATACACAGGAGAGAAATGAATTTGAACGTAATCTCTAGGAATTGTTAAATACAGCCTAATTCCAACCTCATCCTCTAAATGTTAGAGACAACTCGACAACACGTTTACACGGTTAATAACACAGAACAATATACGAGTCAGAAAATACAGACGACGGGTAATCAAAGTGCATATGACCCAGCTCGAATCCACGCCAGGTGAACCGAATAAACACTTTACTTAATGCGACTGCTGTGCTAGATAAACCCATCTAACATTGGCGTATTTTTGGATCAGTACGATAGAGTCTTCGAACAGGAAATTGTAAATCCTTGTATCTGGTAGCTAACACCTCATATTATAAATGACAACTGTGCTGTGCCAGACGAAGTGGAGTGAATGTCGTTTGACACAGAATACGATTATATATATTTTTGTAAAGAGTAATAACACTGGCACATGAGAGAGCGAGTTAGAGAGAGAGACTTACATAATGTGTCCACTTGATACTTGTGTTCTACCGATTAATGTTACATAGGTAGTTAACACAAACGTTAAAAATTTACGCCACGTGTTCATTAATTACAAGAACTGATATATGATTTTACAGAACTTATTTGACAATGATGTAAAGTGTCCTTTAATCGTTAAATATTTGAAACTGAATGGATTTCGGGCATAGTTAGCTAGTCCTCATAGTCATCTATTGTGCGGACTCAGTCGTTCACACAGTTACCTCCCACGTATAACCAATCAATTATCGTGGTCTCGCTTCAAGTGACAATAGAGACTATACCGGGTCTCTGTTCTTATCTCAAATTAGTTCAATTTATATCCAATTTTGACGAAATCTTTAACAAGTCCAATTAACCTTTCTATAAGATGCGGGTCCAGCTCAAATCAATTTCACGGGGCTGATGGTTCATCAAAACAATTATGATGAATGAGATATCAGGGAGGTTCTGGAAATGAATTTCAATTTTAGTGGGATTTTGACCTTTAGAGACCCTGGGATGGTAACCGAAGATACCAGAATAGATGAGCACAGTGTATGGACAGAGGTGACTGTCGCCGGTCAGTACATATTTGTTCCAAGTCTCTAGACAGTCTTAGATTGATAATATGGGTGTTCGGAACAAGACGTACAAATTCCCTGGCTAAATTCACACTATCCGGGATAAGCCACCGTTTTGAGTCATCTGTCTATCAATATATTATAATAGAGTATCAGGTAACAAAAGACAGCTAAAATGAATTAAAATAACAACTTTCAACTAGAATAATCTAGGCAGTCTTACCGTTCTTAAGAAATACGAAAGAGATTACAATTGGGTTCAAAAGAAAATCACTGTAATCTGCAAAGAGATGTTGTTTGTAACCATTTTTTTGTATTTAGTTCAAGGAATAAATGTTTAAATTAATTTTCCAATATTATCGTTCCAAAAATATAAAGAATGTCCTGTTAGATTGACAGGTATAGGTGGTCATAAACAGAAACGTTATACACGAATCCTTAACAAGTAGCACAAAACTTTGTGTCACAGTAATCGTGTATTATAAACTCGAAAATGAAAATACACAGCACTGTGTATATTATTATATTTAAGAGTATCCCCCCCAAATTGATTGAGAAACAAACTGTTAAAATTGTTTACTTTTAGGTAACCCGTTGCGCAAGTTACGACAAAACTCAAACAATACCAATAACAACAGTATCCCTAATATATTACAACGGGATAAATCACAAATAATTACTTACACTAAAAGCAACAGATTTTGTTGTGCTTGTTCTTTTATACAACATGTCTTTGATTTATTCAAATCTTCTTTAAGTCTTTTTAATTATGAATCTGTTAACCAAGAATTTCGCCTAGAATTTTGTATTTAAAGTCGAGCACGTAATGTTTTGTGGTCTACATATATTAACGTTCTGATTATACATGCTGTTGATGCGGACAATAGGTTTAACTAAAGTGATCTAATGTTTCCGTGGATTTACTGTTCATGTTACTATATACATTAGTTTTTGTATTGGTAAATGTTGTTGTTGCACACATGTCCCAAGTATACAGACGTGAAGTCCAAAAGAGAGAAAGTCAGATTGATGTGGTCTATGCCGCCGAGGAGGCCTCTAATATCTTTGCCGCTCGACTTCCCAATGTAGAGGTCTACATTAACGATAAAGGTGTGAAGGAAGCAGCCGTACAGGAAGACTACGATCGCGCTGTATTGATTAGGTCCACATAGGTCCCAAGCCTCATTATACTAGCTGAATCTTGTAATACTCAAAACATATATTGAAAACATCATTTATTAGAAATAAATAATATATAACCTGTGCGAGGAATGTGGAAAATCTTTAGTGAAAAATATATTAACTACTTTGATTTTGTTTTACCCAATACATAATTATTCACTATGGCTCGCTAATGGTATAAACCTTCTTGAAGTCACAAAATATATATTTTTATCAATAATTTCTTCATAATACAACAGGATTTCGGAATAAGGGAATAAGAGTCAAAATAAGGAAGCAAGCGTAGAAAAGGGCCAATTAATCTGCACGAAAGTCCCCCAACTTCCATGCGAGGTAGATAGATTAACTTCACGTTTAATATAAAAAGTGATATATCTTCAGCGTTTAGTTGGTATTTTTTGTTGTTTTTTGTTGACCTACTACAAGTGACTAAGAGTTACGTGTCTGGCATTATATGTTGTGTTATTGGGATAGAATAGCTTACAATAACCAATTGGCATTTATGATCAGTTGTCTGGTATTTTTATTAAAGAACACACCTGTTTGGTATTCCATGCATCAGTAGGGATAATCTATCATTTCTGTCCTTGAATATTTCCGGACAAAAACACTCTATGCATACACTTCTATCTTATATAAAGGCTAGGAATACCATACCAAGATGCATTGACATTGGCGCAGTGCATATACGACAATGCAACTCATTAAGGAGCTATTTTGGTCGACTAGTACATTTAAGGAGTTGTTCAATAAAAAAAGGGAAATAAGCCTATTAAATAGTTTAAATAATTAAAAATTATTTAAATAAATGTGGGGATTCTAAAGAGGAACATCTAACCGTTTCCCAGCCCTCGAACCGTAGGTCTTTAACTTTACAACAAACAAGTGCTTAATGTAATTTGGGCCTAAATAATTAAACGCTGTGAAAACTTGAGTTACGAGGAATTGTCTGTTCTTATCGCTACAAATCGATGTTGACATGGTTATAAGTAAAGCTCTTTCGTTGGTGATTTCACAAGAGTTAAGATAATAGGAATGCAGATATTTAGACGGAAGTACAACATTAACTTTATGTTACAGCTAATGCCCATTAAAAAAAAATGACACCAGCTGTAGAGATTATTATTACCTACTCGGTGATTCTATGATCAGTGCATCAATTATTCTGAGAGTTAGTACGAGTTGACATAAATATGTCTGGTTGACGACAAACGCAGCAGCATAATTACACTGGTAATTATGCTGCTATTCACGAAATCTAAGATTTGACGTCTCATACGCCACCATGCAATCTAGTCTACGCCTAAAACGTTTTAAACAATTTGATAACAATTTTAAAAGTTGTAGTGCATAGACTCTAATTGTGATTTTGTCTTTCTAGAAACGTTTTCCAATGTGTTCTTAAATCGAAGAGACGTTCTACGTTCAAACGCAGGGTTATTGCCAATCGATAAATTTAAACAAGGAAAACGTTCTGTGTAATTAACTTTGCAGGTGTGTGTGTGTAGAGGATGAACTAATTAAATAAATTATGAATCTCTTTACGGTTACAACTGCTGTCTGACCTGAACTGCGTGTAAAGGTTGGTAACTAAGCACACAGTATAGCAATGGAGACAAAAACAAATATGAACTAAACCCCCTGAGTAGGTCAATATGCCTTGTAATACGAGGCAATCGTTCGTTGATTTAGTCTCGAATATAACGTACAATTTTGACTAAAAGTGTACATGTCAAATCTGCAAAGGTTATTAAGTCAACTTAAATTGCCATGCATTAGTCAGCAAACGCATATAAGATAACGAGAAGTAAATAAAGCTTTAGCATTTTTCGGCCAAAATCAAGTCTGCGATTGAGATTAGTGGTCGAAATTACATTTGTGGGATTTGTGAACGTCAAATTATTATCGAATAGCCGCCCTGAGTCTGACTGAATATCAATAAGTTGGCGCATGTGTACAGGCCATTTACTTAAATGGAAACCGGAAATCGACGAAAGCGCTCATGGCATTTACCAACTGTCTGACTATGTTAATTTTCAGTGTGAGTAACCCAAGTGCATGCAAGTTCTTCTCAAAGATGGGGCCATCCATCAGAAAAGTCATATAATCACTTTGAAACTTATGTTACAAAAAATGCAATTTGCCTGGAGATATAGTTTATAATTCTTTTCATTCAGATTAAAAATATATATCTATGAAATATTGCCCTCTGAAAGATGGTATGTGTAAAGTACATCGATTATGACATACAAATATAGTTATTTTCAGGGACTGTTGCGTAGATTTTGTTGAATTACCCGCGTATATTATGCATTATGCAGGGAATGTTTCCCCGGTTTCGTTTTGCTAGACACATAACCGAAGTCTGCAAAAGTGAAATTTGTAGATGCGCGAATGTCAGACGCTCTGTAATGAACTGGTCTCCAGTTTGTCTCACTGTTAATGCTGTGAGCGGAATCTATTTTCCTCAACAAAACATTTGCAATGGGACAATTCCTAAATGATATACGTTCTGTGAGAGGTTTATAATCAAAAGCAATATTTCTTGTTTTACACAATCCATAAATCTGAAAAAATTGGCTCGCGGAATAAATATAAAGGTTACACTATTCTTTCTTATCAGCAATATCATTTGCAGAAATTAGCATTTGTGTATTAAGCAGTTGTACACTTCCTTATAATGAAGGTATTTGCAGTGTAATCGCGTTTAATGCTAACGCTAACGTTTAACGTCATCATCTATAAAGAACAATTGATACAGCAAGGTTTATAAAGTGCTTTGTGGAATATTTTTGATTTTATTTAAATTGTTGTCAGGCTTGGGTGACCCCGTTTTTTTGTTCTGTAATACATGTACAGTCGCTTGCTGTCTTTTGGGGGAATTCGGTAATTGAGTGTGGTTGTTGCCACTATTGCAAATTAATGAAGTGTGTAAAGAAAGGGTGAAATGTTTCTTATTACGGCCATCTTTGCCACTAAATTGTCTTTTATTCGCTTTGTAGAAAATCGTCGTACAGAAAAAGATTTGCATAAAACATTGACCTGATAAAAATAGCGGGCCTGCAAAATTCCAACAGACTCAATTGGAGTTTACTCTGGTTACTGACACCATGATAAATTTACGACGGGGACGGGAGAGGGTATGCTTAGTCATTAATGGGTTTTAGTAAAAAAAGCAGCAGGTGATCCAGTCCAGGAAACTTGACCTTGCAATGCTACGCTACAAGGTCAAGCTCCGAAAAATGCGAATAGGTCTGGTCGAAGCCATACTCCAAAGACTGTGCAAGTACGACCGTTAAAATGGAGATGTCTTAACGTCTACTATACCATGCCAGAATCGTATAGCGAAGTTTTTTTCTCTCAATATAGAAATTGTCAGAGCTTGTAGCGTAGCATTGCAGTATGGCGTTGTTCAATAAAGTCCGAAAGAAAGACTTCCGTTTGGCAGGGTCTTCTGCTCATATCACTATAATTATTCATCCACCACCGGTAGAAATACTTTCAAAATGTATGTTGTCAAAGTAGTGTAAATTTATCTTGACAAGAAAACGAAACGGCAACCTATGTGAGAGATGGTCAATGAGGAATAACAGATCAACAGAAAATGTACAATGTTTCGTATTTGTGGTAAATCTTTATTCAAATCGACATAATGGGCAACTGACAACTCTAAACATCGTGTGTTTATTCAATGTTAGTGCTATTCACATTTCACAAATTCAATCAACTGATTTCTGTGGTGTCCCTCGAGTCATTGATGACTGACTGGGTTTTTGTAACCCAGCAATATCAACTTAACATGACCCATTTCAATATTCCGTGATTATCCATGTTATATAATCCCCTGATCATCGGAAATAATGAGGCTTAACAAATATTACCTGGCGATTTTAATCCGACCAGACAATTCCACTGAAAGCCTTCACATGTTCTTTCCGAACAACAAAGCAGCTCTCTTGTGAACAGTTCCTCATCTGATCGTTTCTGCTTCTGGTTCTCTTCTCCTTGTATGTAGCATAAATGTTTTGGTTTCGTGTGAAGAAGAGAGTTACTCTTGGTACACTATGACTCAACAAATCTGTATGGAGACTGTACCGAATGGAGAGGGGTTACTTCCGCTACTGAAGGCTTTTCGAAAGATATCCACCAGTCGTGAATGTGTCCCCACCTCTGTATTCTCCCAAACATGATCCATGTATCCCATTTTTCCAATTACGCCGTTAAACAAATTCACAACTAAATAAACGAAATTATCGAATCCTTTTCAACTTTTGGCAAACTGGTCCTTTAGACGATTCTTCAATGGAGCACAGGTTTGTCTTTATCTTTTCAATTGGTCTGTTTAGTTGGGATTTGCGAACGACGAATGTACATTATTATCAAATGGCCCGGACCACGTTACTGAAAGCTGTCAGATTTGTCATCATTCCAGCGTGGCTTTACCTAATAAGAACAATTTTTATTTATAGGCTAATTCTAACTTAACCGCGATTCGACAACGATTGAAATTTGCATGCGTACAAAACTGAATGTGTTGCCATAAAGAAAATGCCAAACTACAACTTATGTTAAAAGTATGCTATTTGGGCAGGGATATAATTAATTTGTGTTTCATTCACATCCAAAAAAACAATATGGTTTTGTGATTTCGATGTAAAAGTGTCTGCAGAAAGATGGTATCTGTAAAGTACATTGATTATTTGATCATTACATAGTTATTGAATATATTTTGTTGCATTTTACCCACGAATTATATGCATTATGGTGGGAATGACTCTTAAGGGTTCCGGGTTTGTTCTGTTAGATGCATTACCGACGACTGCTAAATAGAAATTTGAGATGCGCGAATATCAGATTTAGTCTGAAGCAATTGGCGAAGGAAATCTGATTATAGATGCGTCTAACGTCTTGGACATCAGACTTTCAAATATCAGATGTCTGGATTAAACATAAAGCTGCGAAAGAAGCAGCTGCATAGACAAACCCCGGACACTCTGTGATGAGTTGGTCTACATTTTGTCTCACTCTTTATGCTGTCAGCGGAATATATCATTACTCAACAATATATTTGTAATGGGACAATGCCGAATTGCTGATATCAAATTCTGTCAGAGGTTATGGCAAGTCAAAAATGATGTTTCTTGTTTATCACAATCCATAAATACCGAACGAAAGTGGCTCGCTTGAATAAAATTGTAGGTTACATAATTCGGAAAGTATCAATTGCGCGCTTAACAGCATGAGAGATGAAAATAAATCACATAAGAAATACCAAAAATATTCGCAATGAAGAAGTTGTTGAGATATAAAATTATAGCGTTATGCATTTTATTCGGAGAAATTCATAATTAGGGTAAAATGTATAGAATTAAAGGGAACATTAACAGAAAGAGCCAAAAAGTTCTCGGAGAAATTCCATAAATCTCGTGGTGAATTAATCCGATATAAAAATGCGATGTATTGAACAAATGTGAAAATCGATGGAGCAAACATCTTTTCCAATCGATGTGTCCCAAAGGAGGTCATACAGCTTCCATATAAGGTAGATGTAGTTCACGCCTGACTGTCTTGGGAAGTATCCTAATTAGCATCTCAATTTTGATAGCTTTACCATAAATTTGCTAGTAACTGCCAATTCTCTTTAACAAAGCGGAGTCATTTCATTTCTAAATGTTTCTATATCGCATCTGCAGTCTTTATTTAAGGCGCCTATTTAAGAACTTTCAGCTGTATTATATATCAGAAAAGGTATTGATCAATATTGAATTCTAGGAAATTTACAAGTAAAAAGTTGGTTTAATTTAAGCTTTGAATTTTGAATGGATAGAATTTTAGATTTTAGATTTGCTATTGCCGCTGTTTTTCAGTAGTATTATCTCTTGGGTCATTGGGTTTGAATAATTTACCCAAAAGCTTACCGAACAGCATTGTTGATGTATTTCCTGGTAGTCTTTTCAAAGAGGACATATACTTTGTATTCCATATAGCACTAGGGACAATCGATCATTTCCGTCGGTTTTTGTTTCCTGGTGAAGATATTCCATATTACATACGGAATAGGAAGGAATGCAAGACTCGGATGATGAAACATTGAAACAGTACATACCGGTATTGGTCTTGTGTGTATATGTACTTCTGCCATCGAGTCCACATTTTCCCAGACGCCGCATTCGGGTACAAATTCCAGCAATGAAATTCGGCGCAAACCAATCAATACATAACGTTTTCAGCAAAATGACAGCAAATACAATTCCACGAAAACGGATGCTTTTTTTTTCTTAATTCGTTGACAGATTAAATGGTTACAAGATATTATAGATGACATTTAAAAGTAATTCTGTTTTTATTTTCAACAGGAAGTACAGCCATTTTAAACCCACGTAGATCAATAAACTTTTGTAACAGCCTTGTCGAATTTCAAAAATATTGATTCTTTGGCTTGTTAATGATTTGCCTGTATGAAACATTTGAAAATCATACTAGTGTCCTCATGGTGTTGAAGCGTCTGTTTCATTGTCACACAAATTGTAAAACATTGTGTTCAATCTGCGTGGTCTGAGGAGCAATATCTGGTTGGATGACCTTTGGTGATAAGTGGGGCAAGTGTATCGAGAGGCAGCGCAGCAGAACTGGACAGAGGTGCGTTTTAGTGATGACAAAAGCAACAGCCGATCTTCGCTGGTAAACAAACCACAGCAAGTGTTCTTAGGCGGTTGCAAGATTGCCATGAGACTAAAGAGATTGATTCTCAATCTGGACAACATCTGACTCAATTTTGTAGAAGCTCGCCTGAAGTGATCCATCATTTCTTTAAGTGACACATTCATGTTGTCTTAAGTCTACATCCATGTTGTTATCTTAATAGAAGTCTGTATTCAGAAATTATTGCGGGTTGTTGGGTGGTAGCCTCCTGTGCCCTGCTGCTCTCTGAGCTCAGGGGCATCGGGACGTCGATTTGTTGTGATGTCTTGTTTTGTTCTGTAAATGTACAAGTGGCGACTTCTATGATGCCGATGTCGCGTAGGGTGGTTTCATTCACCCATTGGGCTGGCACGCCGCCATATTAGTGAAATAACCTTAAGTACTGCGTAAAACACAAAACAATCAATCAATCGGAAATTATTTGTTTTCAAATACACTGCCTTATAATCAAGACATTTGCAGTGTATTCATGTCTAATGCTAACGTTTACCATCATCATTTAAAGAACAATTGATACCGCAAGATTTCAAAAGTGCTTTTTGGAATATCTTTTCTAAAGAATTGTTGTCAGACTGCGTGTGCCCTGTTTTCATGTTCTGTTATATGCGTAGCCTTCCACTGTCTCTCCGGTAATTCGGTAAGTTAGTGTGGTTGTTGACATCATTGACAATTGATGAAGTATGTAAAGAAATGGTAAATGTTTCTTATTAAGGTCATCTTTGTCATTAAATTGTATTTTTTCGCTTTGTAGAAAAGCGAGGTTCAGAATAGATGTTATGGCGTTGTAAAATAAATCGTGACCCTAAGCCGAAATCATTGTTCTCAAACCTCAAACATTCACTGGGCAGTCTTTCTCAAGTAAACTAGTGTCCAAAAGAAACGATACCACATGTTTGCAACGACATAAAATAAAAACTAAACAATGCAGAAGTTTA
>JAVFBZ010044542.1:0-10485 GCA_032466195.1 Katharina tunicata
TATTTGGTGAGTAAAGGCTGCGGCCATAATTCAATCAAAATTATTTGTGTTTGTCATTCCTTTTGTTCTTTAACAATTTCGAGGATTAGGCGAAACATCCACGATTAGGAGCAAAAAAGTTTCAGGATTAGGCGACGTTCCATAAGTAAACGCAAAAGTTTCCAGGATAAGGCGCAATTCCACGATTAGGAGCAAAAAGTTCCAGGATTAGGCGACGTTCCACAATTAAGTGTATTTTTTTCCAGGATTGAGCGCAATTCCACGATTAGGCGCCCAACGTGGGACTTGGAAATGCAGCTGTCTGTCATCCGTCCGTTACAAGAATCTTGTACACGCAATAATCTGAAAATAAATAAACAGATTATCTTCAAACTTTGAATGTACGTTCCTCCTGTTGAGAAAGTGGATGGCATAACACGATCAAAAGCTTGACGGATTATAGTATCTTGTTGAAGCTGGGTACATTACAAAAACATGGCGACTGAGATGGATTTTCAACTTTTGGATATTTCGACATTTCGGACTAGATTCTACGACCGTTTTTAAGCAAATAACCCTATATTGGGTTATAACCCTATAACCTTATATACGGCTTAGTTGACTGCTGTATTGAAATGCCTGAGACCATTGTCACCCTGCTGTTGTAACCGTTTTCTTATACGGAAGCAAATTGTGTTGAAAACGGTATTAGCATCTAGACCGAAACGTCGCTTTCCAATATATCCAGAAGTTGAAAATGTTGTCATGTTTCTGGATTATAGTATGTTGTGGTTAAACGGTATTTGTTAACAACAAAACGACAACAACAAAAAACTTTGTAGATTTTGAAAATGTATATTGAGTTTTCAGAGGTACATACATGCACTTCATCATTGGAGTGGAAATAGCACAGCTTTATAATAAAAACAACAGCCGAATACACACCTCGCCAACAGCTTTGGGCAACCGGACCATGTATAGGGTAAATAAAACCCCAATTAATCTAATTATACCAAGCCGGCACCTTTGTGTAGATTGTGAAGGTATTTCTTCGCGATATATTGTGAGTTTCCGATATATTGTGAGATTCCGAGATATTGTGAGTTTCTGAGGTATTGTGAGTTTCCGAGATACTGTGAGTTTGTCTGTCAGCAGGGTAACATGGACAGCGGGTGACAATGGTCTCAGGCATTTCAATATAGCAGTCTAATAAGCCATATATAATTATTTGAAACAAAAATATGCGATACAATATCATGATTTCATTCGGAGCGTAAAGATCTACATAAATATCTAATTATATTTTTCTTTGTAAATGCTATATAATGATAAATGTTCTGAAGAAGATTTAAACGGTGAAAATAACTTATTTTTAATTCACAAACACGTTTATGAGCTTTTACAGACAAAGATAAATGTTAACCTCGGGCGGACTGATTGATTATCAAAACTGAGAGACTGGGTTTAACATACATACATAACTCGAGATTCAGGTCTATCTAGAAACTTGTCTCTGAGAATTGATCTAGAATATGAGATAATTTCTCGGCTTTAAGTAGTCGATATCCCTGTGCCAGTGTGATTACTCTTGACAAAAATACATACATACATACATACATATTTTAAATGTTGGCGACCCCGTTCAATAGAATGATTTGCGCCATATAAACGCGTCTGTCTCAAAACGTGATTTGATCGTGTCAATCGGGAACAGTTATACCACATAGATGTATTATCACAACAAACTCACACAAAAACAACCAAAACAGAGGATTGCAACATGAAGAGAGACAGGAGGTGTAACTAAATAGACTGGTACGTAAACCATGACAGAGGTATTACACTAAACACAATTATGTAACATTGTATGAGTGACTAGATTGGATAAGAGATTCATGTTACAGTACACTTACATAGACATGCACAAACATACTCTGAGGGATTACATACTAATACAACATCACTGGGTTTAACGGTATCGACTTTTTTAAAGATCGCCTTTAATAATAATAATTCTTTATTTCAGACAGAGATGTCCAAAGACAGAGATATATACATAAAGTGCCGGATGTACATACAGTGTGCACCTAGTACAAAGTGTCATGCCATTTGGCTTGAAGTATTGATGTCAATTTGAGATCTGAGTTTGATATTGCACATAGAATCAAATTTGCACTATATTGTATCCTTGTTTTGAAAGAAAACATACATTTTCTTAATAATTCCCCAAACGAAGGAATTTTGTTGATAGCAAACATAGCACTGGCGCTACAGCTATACCTGTAGTTTAATAGGTGTTATTATAGATCACCTTCAATTGGTCGAGATTCCTCTTCGTATAAATATACCATAAATGACAGCAGTAAATGTTTGAACAATATACCTTAAAAAGAGTCTTCTTAACAATAGCTGAACAAGCAGAAAATGTTCTCAATAGAATGTTAGCACGAATGCATAACTTTCGCTTTTGTGACTCGACATCTCCATTATCAGGCAAGGTATTCAGAATAATATGTCCGAGGTAGGTATATGACTTGACAAATTGCAGTGGCTTGTCATGTCAAGATTGTCAAGAGCCCCATTTAACAGGAAATTGCTGTAACTTACACCAAACATATAACAAATTTACATAGGAAAGAGGCATACCCCGATCTGTAAGCTTTTTTAATAAAATGTCCAGTGATTAATTCTATGAAATGCCTTACTGGCGTCTAAAAAACATATAAAAACCGGACTTCCATTAGTTCGGTAAAAGTTAACAACTTCTTTAAAAACGTATATACATTGATCGGCTGAACAACCAGGTTTAAAGACGAATTGAGAATCTGAGCTATACAAGTATTTCTCACAGTGCCGCAAAAAAACCAATTCTATAAACTTAGAAATAACTGTGGATACATCAATAGGTCTGTAATTATCGGATGCGGTTATATTTCCGACTTGTTCTTTATCACGGGTGTTATTACCACATGAGTCAATTCTTCTGGTAAACATCCATGAAAAAACATATTTTAATTTAATTCTTTATATATTTTTTTATTTAAAGAGGATGAGCCTCAGCCAATAAGCTACGAGGGCTTCTCCTCAACATATAATACAACAATGATACAAAGAATTACGGTAGATTCAAAGAAAATAATTACATGTATACACTAAAAAATACTAAATCCTTGATATTTAACTTGGCTTTAGGAATCGTTTACTGTCACGTATATAGTTATGAACAGCTTGAAATAGTAAGATGTTGTCCCGCAGATGTAAATCAGCAGATCCGCTGAGTAACACTTGACATAGATATGCTGGAAAAGTATTGACTAATATAGAAAAATGGAAGCCAGGGCATAAAATATGCGAAGCCTTTACCAACATACTGTGTCGTTGTCAGCAAATGCTAGACAATGTAACAAAAACTGTTTACAATTTTCATATTTGTAACCGCAGTTGTCACACATTTGCGTGTTTAATATGTTGAACTGAAATATATCAGCATGAAGCGCGCTCAGTCGCATTCGCATACGACATTGAAAGATTTATTCATATGAATGAAATTGATTATAAAGGATAGATAAGGTAGTTTTTGTAGTTGGTTGAAGATAAAGTTTTAATTTTTGGAAAGGCAATTGTCTCTGATCGAATGATCTTTCATTCCAGTCTTTGGTGGTTCTTGGAAAATATGATAAACGAAATATTGAGGTTCTACACTTGAAGGGTATATAGTTTTCACCATGTCTCAAGTTGTATCTAGAGCTTGGGGTTTCTGAAAATTTAGACGGAATATATTTTTGCTGATAAGGAGGAGAAAGGCCATTGACAACTGTATGAAATAGTAAGATTCTATGCGTTTTCCTTCTTTGGCTTATTTTTTCCCATTTCAGATCATACAGTAGTTTAACATAGCTACTGCGCCTAAGCCCGCCAGTACAGAGTAGAGCAGCCCTTCTCTGTACTGATTCACATAGCATTTAAACACATTGATAGGAGTATAAGCAGAAGTTCACCATCGTGTTTCAATGTTCAGATCTTAACCCATCAAACCCTGGAGATTTACTACCTTTCACGTTATGCAATAAATCACGCAAACACCTGGTTGAAATATTAGGAACATTGTCTGCCGAACAATTGAATCCCGCTAGAATATCTATGACCTCAATCTTATAACAGTCAGATTTTACACAATTCAAGGTATCACAAAATTTACAATTCACAAATATCACCTTCACCTTGAACATTATCAATCTGAAAAGGTAAAGACATATGTTTAGAGTTACACTCCCTAACCTCCCTTCAAAATTCATTGTTTGATTTATTATGTGACTTGTATGACTTATACCGCAGTCTGTTCTCATTTCTGAGAAGCGGACAGGACTTATATGGTTATTTTAACACTGTTTGTTTGTTGTAACTAAGAAGAACGATCGCCGATTATATAACCCAGTCTACACGAAAGTTGAGATTATTGTGTTCTCCCTGCAATTAAACTAAGAAGTGATTGTTATCTTTTCTAGGTAACAATGCCAACAAAGATTATCGCAAAAGTCAATAAATTATTCTGTTGAAATGGCCAACTAGGATATAAATTGGACTTTCTACCTTTGAGTTTATTTAACTCACTTTGCACCTGGCAGAGTGTTGTTACGAAGTTTGTCATTTCGCAAGAGGTTCTGTGCGAGTAAGACCAATTTCCACTAAATTTAGGTTACGAGTTGGTGCGGCGGCAGCTCGAGATTAGTACGCTTTAAGAAAGTTCTCTTTGCTATCAATTCCACGAGAAGGTGCCTATTTTGGTTAATTCCAAAATTGGAAAGACACGATGGCGGTCCATTGTCTATCGATTTTCCTGGCGGCAGTTTTTTTTGCAGCTGCCATGCTGTCGTCTGTTGCAGCAGTTGATTTGACTGTTTCTCCAGGCACCAAAGGACAGGCAGTCGTCCAAGCTGTTGTAGATCTTATTCACTACTCGTGCGTTTTTGAAAATGACAAGAACTTTCTTCGTCGACTGGCTTTCGTGGAGAGCCGGGACGGAGGCAATGAGAACACATACAGACATCAGTATGATGGTGGCATATGGCAGGTGAGGTATTGTTTCACGAACGCAGTTAAGAACACTGAAAGCAGTGTCCTATTCGTACGCTCATTCACTATGTGACAAACTCACTATATGACACATTCACCATATGACCAATGTTTTGACTTAGAAATAAGCATTGAAATCTGATTTTTGCTGCTTGATCTGATTTTGTTGAGTTGGTTGATGGTGGTGATTTATTAAGATGGCGTCTCCATTCAAGTGAATGATGTGCGCCATAGCAATATTATTAAATTATGAGTCTATGTGGGCATGTAAGGTAACATCACACGAGGGAAGAGCAGCTTAGGTTAGAGATATATTAAATACTGAGAGTCGAAACGATGTGTTTGTACTAGGAACTTTACAGTCCTTTCCAGAATTCTACATTGATTCTTCTTTGGATTGAGCAAGCCACCCAATGTGGGATTAGGGATTCCACTACACTGACGATCAGAGTAAAAACTGACGCCTCTGAACCTCATACACTGGACAGTGAAGTAAAATATGCGCCAAATTCTCTTCGACTAAACAATTGTCACACAAGCGAGCCTCATGAAGACTGAACGCAGATACGAATTACTAGGGATATGCCCTGATCTTAGGCGGTCACATTTTGTTGACTTGACAATACCGGTAACTTATATATAAGCCTGTGTTGGTAACTGCCATGTGATTTGTATTGTGTGAAAATGTCCGGTTGCTCATATGCCATGTTTATGGCCTAAGTTTAATAAAGCTTATACAGTGCCAGAATAGGTGGGGTATGTTTGCTGCAAATGTACGACCATCTCTAGTTTTCTAAGCTTCAACCCCTTGATGTTAAGGTAAAGCCGTTAGCTTTGATTGAAATAATCTTGTTTTATTCCCAACATAGACATATACCACTTGTTCTAACGCCCAATAGTTGCCATATGAGGTACGATATTCAGCGCCTTGTAATTAATTGATATACGGGACAATTGATTTAAAAATAACACATTTAAAAAAGCCTTTTGTGAAAATATTGGCGACAGTTTATATTTTGTTTTTTTGTCATTACACTATGGAAAGCCGTTTTACCACTTTCTCATTATTTCACATATGTGAAATAAAAGTTTATGTGACATATGTGAAATTATTTTTAACATATGAAAAATTATTTTCTACATATGTGAAATAAAGAGAAAAGTGAAAAAACGGCTTGCCGTACTACACACGTATATTTCCCGCAGGTTGACGAGAACAAATTCCTGAGCACCAAAACGTTGAGTTACGCCACAAGACATTTCGAGCACATACGTGGAAACTTCAGTATCGAATGGTTACAAGTGACTTGGGGTGACCTACGTAAACCTCTCTACTCCGGTTTGGCTGCTCGACTCTATATAGAGGTGATACAATTATGTATATATTGCTTTATCTCACTTCTACTTTCTTTATATCATCCCGGTCTTTATTTTTATAACTTTATTTATTTACCTGTTCATTGAATGATTGCTTGACTTATTGTATATTGTATTCAGGTCCACCGGCTTACTTGATAGGCAGATTAACACAATATAAATATATATGCAAGCAAAATTTTCTTTCTCTACATTTATACAAAAATATTAATGCGAGGAACAAGAGAATAGACAGACAAGTAGGAAATGTATTATGAATCAGGCAATCGGTAAAACCTAGCGTGATTTCTCATTATGTGGCTGTCACCAGTTAGCTCGCCCGTGGTAGGTGTATGAATATGTATCAAAATGGTAAATTTTGTTTGCCGGAAGCCTATTTACCACCGTATGGTCAATGAACAGGTAAGAAAATATAGGGTAATGGAGTGAATTTCACATGGCTTTAGATGCACTATATTTAGTTTAGGAGTAAATAATGTTCTGAATGTAAAACAAATGGAAACTGTGAAACCAGTCAACGTTGGCAGTTTGACCCACAGGCTGTGAAAAGGTTCCGGCCAAATGGCAATGATCGTGTCACGTCCGAGATGATGTGCACAGCACATTCTATGGCTTCCGAGTGATGAACCAGGAGCAGAACACATGGCTGATCTCGCCGCCATCTTGAAATTATCAATTAGTACCAAAATGCAACGTGATAAATGGTATTGCACAGCCAGGTTAAAGCATGCATGGCATTGCGTAAACACTATACGATTCAGCACCATTGCATGCTTTAAAGACGTTCGTTCTCTACTAAACTATTTCAACTCAAGAGTTTGTTGATCCTTGGGCTACATTTGAAAACAGCCCCTGGAATGAGTTTGAAACATGGTGTCCAAAACAAAGGAAGGTTCTGCACCCATGAGAAGCTGTTTTAAAACTTATTTTACAAATTTACAACACCACAGTTAGCAATAAGCATACAATCAAACATAAGCACTTTGGTTTTAAAAATACATAGGGACCTATACTTTAATATACTTCCTTGCGATCTATAGAAGTGTGCAAGAACATCAAATATATGACTCGGACATTAAATGTACATTAGTACGTGTATGTATCCAAACATAATGCTTAAATTAAGTAGAAGGCTAGATTTTCGTGACAAGGAGTAATGACATTTTCACAAGCTAAAAACAAATTATTTTAGTGGTTAATAAATGTGTTGAACTGGGTGTGAAAAGTGTTCATTTTTAAAACTTTTGCAGGTGATGTTAAGAGGTAACGATATTCCCTCGGATATTGATCAACAGTCTATACTCTGGCACAATAGTTACCATGATTTCCAGCCCTCGCCCACTGCTAACTTCACCAGTGCCGCAAACCTTCTGGAGACGGGTAAGTCAATAAAAAATGTTTTTCTTAAACTCATGTTTTATTTAATTGAATTGCTTTGTTTTCGTTGTTTTTTGTGTGTATTTCACTGATTTGTCGGCGTATCATCTCAGTCGGCCATTGTTAGGAAACACTGACGATTTAAATGCGCATATCATGACGGGTAAGATCGGTTCATGGTGCTTCTTGGTGCAGGGCGCATCAGCTCCCGTGAACGCCTCACCGCGACCAAATATAACAACATTATATTGTCGACTGTATTATCAATCAGTCTTGTAAATACTACATTCTATTGATGATTCCAGCCTGCTATACAAGTAAGAAGTTAGACGCTGTGTTTCTCTTGGACTCCTCGGGTAGTGTGAGCCGGGATGATTTCAACAGGTCAAAGGAGTTTGTTGTACGATGGGTGGATGCTTTTACAATAGGTGAAGATGCCACACGTGTCGGAGTAATCACATATAGTAGCCGCGCTGTGGTCGATATATACCTACCAGATTATCCCAGCAAGTCGGCTTTGATAAACCAGGTTCGAGCCATAAATTACATAGGCGGGGGGACAGGCACAGCTTTAGCTATAGACCTGGCTATGGGGACTGTTTTGTCCACGATATATGGTGCCCGGAGTAAAGTTGGGCGGGCAATCATACTGATTACCGACGGACAGTCAAACTCACCGCTTGAGACCAAAGCGGCAGCTCAAAGAGCGAAAGACGCCAAGATTACTATGTTCTCTGTGGGCGTTGGAAGAATTGACCCTGTGGAGCTTAACGCTGTGGCCACCTCTCCAAGTTGTATGCATGTTTTCTACGTTTCAAATTATGGCGAAATAGATGCCATCAAGCAGCAGATGCAGGAAGCCTCATGCAAAAGTAAGTTAGAAAAATATGACGACTGAGATGGATTTTTAACTTCTGGGTTTATTGGTATAAATGCATCTCAGTCGTCATGTTTTGGTTATGTAGCCAATTCGTCGCCAGTCGCCAATTCGCCAGATGCGATTGGCTTGATATATATAGACATTTTCAACAATTGTTTCCAACACAAATTCATCAACAAATCGAAAAAAATCAATGGCCGATGAATAAAGCATTGCCTAACATATAAGCATGTGTTTTATTTGAAGTTCAACTATTCAGTACAAGTATAAAAGTTATAACACGTGAAGTGAAATGTTGAAAGAAAATATCAGAATGAATAATAAAAAAATTTACGCCATATAAATAGGACGGGAAAGAAATTGAAACCATATAAATAGGAAAGAAAAGATATAGAAGCTATATAAATAGGGCAGAAACGAAATTGCAGCTATATTAATGGGAAGTTATATGAAGAAAGCTGCTGACATTCTTTGAATGTGTACTTAAAAAGGTATTAAAACATTTAAATCCTTTATTTTGCTACCTCCAGACGGTTATTTCGAATAAATCCGGAGCTAGCCGTGTAAAACATATCTTAGACTTTTATCTTCAATTATTTCTTTGCCTTTTGAAACAAATTTTCTTACGCAATTAAAAAACATTTTAATTTATCGAAATTCCCATATAAAATTCGATTTTAAAGAGAAACTATGTGATTAGTTTTAAATGTCTGTGATTGGATATTCTGTTTTTATTTCTTTCTATTAATTCGGTAGCAAACCTTGGACATAAAAACTAAAGTGGTCACGCGAGATCAATGTTCTGGATTATTGTGTGACGTTGAAAGACCCACGAATCTGATAGGCCTATAAGTTGTCGGTTTCTATATCCGTGTATGTTAACTGATCCCGCTAATTTTTTTCTCTTATTTCGTTTAGCTTCCATAGAATTGGAAAAGGAAACAAACAACACAAACACAACGAACGGAATAGTTTGTGAACTAGGCGACCATTGTGATACGATAAGCGTCAACACCAGCGTAACTGGATCAAACACCAGCGCTGGACATGCCGTTATGGTAAGTAAATGTCACTTTTTGTCATTGGTGCTTCAATTCGTACTCAAGGGTATTTCGCTTATATGGCAACTGCCTAATAAACACCCGCGAACTATAATCAGAAACGACAACGCGATCTCCGCAATCTCTGGAAACATCCTCGATACGAATGCCTTGGAAGAGTGGATGTACAAGAGTGGATTGAACTGAAAACAAAAGTCCAGCGCACATCGGAATGATCCAGAGTGAGACCAGTAATGGGTGAGTGACACACGTCATCCATTTGTATTAAACGGTCCATTGATTCACTTCGGTGACGGACCTTGACCAAATATTGCTTGCAGCGGTAAATATACCTCTAATGGGCTAAAAATGGCCTGTCATAACACTAAAGGCGATAATCGGAGATGACAGACGGTACCGGAGATATGCGAAGTTAAACTAGAATGACACGTCATCCAGGAAAGGGACACAATTTATGATGGCAAATGTCATCTTAATAAGGGAAAAGGTCATCGTATGAGTGACAAAAACTATCATGATAAGTGATAAAGGATACCTCAAGGTAACATACTCACTCAAACATTATGTATTTTGTGTTATCACAGAATCACATGAGTTATGGTTATTTGTTCAAGAAGCAAAAGAGGTTTTCCGTTAATTCCATCCCCAAAAGAAACGCATTGGTGAAATGTCACAAGAAAGTGTTGAATTTTTTAAAAATATCGTTTCTTGTGTACAATGGCCATGGATGATTATGTT
>JAVFBZ010044553.1:0-10485 GCA_032466195.1 Katharina tunicata
CTAAAACTAAGCCGGGGTTGATGTTGACAATCAAAATGACAAGCCTCACAGGTCTGCTTCCTTTAGTAGAGTGATGCGACTTTGAATGCCGATTACTCAGCTTTACAAACCTGTAGAAAGCTGAAGTAATGTTTTTTCTAATAACATAAAAACAGGCTTTCTATCCATAGTGCATGTTATCAAAAGTTGTCTATTCTTTTAGGGTTATTTTTTTCATGATGGCATGCCAGCCCAATAACCAAAGGAAACCACCCTAAACAACAGTGGCAACAAGCATCAGCACCAGAGGACAAGGACAATAATCAACACAGGAGGCCACAATAAACATTGGATGTGTTTGATTTGGGTTTTACACTGTACTCAAGGGTATTTCACTTATATGACGGCGTGCCAGCCCAATCGGTGAAGGAAACCACTGTAAATGACGCTGGGAACATGCAAGACGAGACAAAACATTTACATAACAGGACACCACACCAAATCGGCATCCTGCGCCCCTTATCTCAGAGAGCACCAGGTCACAGGACGCTCCCACCCAACCACCCGCAACAAACATTAGAAATCGGCTTACTGATGCCCCTTAGCTCAGAGAGCACCTTGGCACAGGAAGCTCCCTCCGCCAACTACAAATGACAAACCTGCTGGTCACAATAGATTTACTGTAAGCCGATGAGAGGCTGGTTAAAATGCTTGTTGTTACTTAACTTTATCAACAGCTGCTCTACTTTCTGAAGATAAAAAGCCTACTCCTAGCTCTACCATACTTCCTGTTTACTGTGTAACTTTAACTATAGATTAACATGATAACTATTTTCTTTGCAGAGAGTTAGAACATAAGTTTATGTCTCAGTGAATGAACATCAACTACATGTTTTTCTCTCATATTCTTCATTTGATATTGTAGAGCAAAGTGTATTTTCCTATCATAATCTACATTTCCTAAGTGTTTTTTTTATGTGCTCATTGAAGATTTTAAGATCAGACACAAGCCTGGTATAGAAATTTCATCTCGTTTTTATACACAATTGCCAAAATTCATTACACATTAGCAGGTTAGTTCAGGCCTGTGCTGTTAGGACGAACGGTCGAACGCTTTCGTCCCGTAGTCGTCCAAACTGTTTTATAGGTCTTCCCAAATCGTGGTAGCGTTCATCTAATACTTACCTGCTACATTTTTCAAAATTAATATTCCCAAATGTACCAAATCAGTGGTTAATGTTTTTAGAGTCGTCATTCCTCAGAAAGAAGAACATGTATTTGCAATGTTTTACCGCAATCGGTACCTTCACATCATACGGGGTCCAATTTTCGTGACCGTGATTTTTGATCGAATTTCAGAATGTTTTAACTTTAAAATGCAGGCCATAGGTAAAAAGAAAGATTCTACGATATGAACATGATTAGGAATCAACCTGTAAACTTTGCAATTGTAATAGGCACTTGTAGGATTTGAAGAACTCCAAAGTTTCATAAAATTCTTGTAGCTCCGAATTTTCACTAATCTGCGTGTCTGCAGGCATACTGCTACCTAAGATGTAATTATTGCTCAACTCTCAAAAGTACCTGTCTTTCAATTGCTATAACATTTACTGTGCGCTATACAGGACCTAATAGGTTGTCTGGTACTGATCACTGGCATTTTTTTTATTCTCTATGCAATGATAAATTACTTTCTTATTTATTTATTTATTTATTTGCTTGGTGTCTATATAACACCATGCCCAACGTTAAACACCAATCAAATAAATAATTGAATAAATCTTAACACCATGCCTAAGATTGTTTCACTCACATCATTGATGACAGTCAGTATTATTGTGGATGGAACTGGACAGAAGTATATTATTTTGCATAAATGTCTGGATGTCCCTAGAAATAAACCCAGATTCGAAAAAAGTTTCCTGGCATTTTCTATGAATTATCAAAGCCGGAATCTCCACATGTATGCTGTATATCACATTCTTTTGAGAATTTTTGTTTTTATTATTACTCAAGGTTTCATTTCCTGTCCTAAGTCATAAAAGATGCAAAACAAAAAAACGGGTTAACCTAGGACAAACACAGATTATCCTAATTCCCATCCTGCATAACCTATTTATAGGTTATTTTAGAGGACCGATTTTTACGTTACCCGTGAAAAACTTACCCCACAGGCTGGCATTGGTAATGACTAACATCTTGGTTAGGATTCTAAATAAAGCAGGCAAATGTCAGCCGCACTCTCATGATTTACTGCCAGAACAAGAGGGACTTGTCAAAAATATAAGTTAAACACATCTTTCTACCAAGAGCTATACCTTCTCACAGTAAACAGTCAACTCCTACACAGATTGTCTACATTCTAACTTAAAGAACACGTAAACATAGTAACTAGCTACTTATTTTAGACTGGAAAACTGTTTTAGTCTCCATGAAAATAACAACAAAAAGAACATCAACAACAGATGTTTTCCATTCATATTTGGAATTTGGATTGGAACATGTTGGAGTTTATGGGGTGAATTTAAATGGGTATTAATTTGAAAACTTTGTGTCAGGCTAAATTAACAAGGTCAAGGCATGGTTAAAATATAACAATACAAAATTCAATGGAGTTAAGAAATGAATCTGTGTTGTTTAACAATTCAATTAACATAATCATGTCAAAATTCATTACATTGTTGCCAGTTCTAAATTAATTTTTGTATGCAGAATTACTTTCACGATATTGATCTCAAAACTTTAAGGTTGCAAACGTTTATTAAATAATTACGTAGTACAATCAAGGTCACTGGGGTATGTTAGAAAAGGGCCAAGGTCACATCTGTCAAAACTATTTTCTACACATAGCTAATCATATAACAATAGTAACATTCTTTTCAACTTTATTTCCAGGCAGTGAGCCATTAACGTTAGACAGTGTCATTCAACAACTGGCATAAAGAGGCGGTGGGGCTACATCTACATGGAATACTAGTCAAATATAAATAACGGTGAGTACCATAAAAACTATGATCAAGTTTACTCTATTATAGTTCGTATTTAACTTGGTTAATTTCAGTTGAATTTTTTAAAATATTTCAAAAGCTGTTTTTTCCTAGTTGAAATAGACAAGACAATTTTAAAGAGCTTTTAAATAATATAATAGTTTTCATTAAATCAATTATAGATAAAAAGACTAAGAGTAAGTTCTGTTTACCTTTATGTCTAGAGAACTTTTGGCAAGCTGGATTCAATGAAATATAGCATTTTTCTTGGTGTTTGTTTGTTATTTATAAATATTTATTTATTTATATTTAGCTTTGACATGTTGTCAGGAAAGTCGCACAGGTGATTCAATATCACCGATAGATGCAACCCCCCATAGAAATAATTTGATTGGGGTTTAACGTCAAAGTTATTTCACTAATATGACGACCAGCTGGTCAAGGTGAAGGAAACCACCTTCAATGACGCTGGCAGCCTGCAAGACAGGACAAAACATTTACAAACCATTAACAAACAGGACACCACAACAAATCGGCATCCTGTGTCCATTCAGAGAGCACCAGGATTTTGTCGCTTAGAAATTAGCCATTAAAAGTATTCTTGTTTTTGGGAGGCAACAGTATCTTAGACAACAGATTGTAGTCCAGAATATTTGCATAGGCGGAGATCCTCAGTCAAGCAAAATTGTAGTCACACATTATTTTCTCCAGCCATGCCTACTCTTTTTAAGTTTCTGCCTAAATGACTAATGAGAAGCAGGTCCTGGTAGAAAACTGAAAACTAGACAGTTTATATAACGTGTATTAGCTCCGTATTGTGGGGGTTTCTTTGTATTACCATTTTCTTATATTTTTACTTTTCTTACTATATTCTTCCAGATGGGTAACAACCAACAGCGAGTCAAGAAGTTACGCAATGCGATAGACTGTAACGATAAAAAAGCATTGGAGAGATTAATACAGAAAGGTATAGATATTAACATGGCTATTGACGATACTGGTAATACGCCACTGACGCTGGCTATTCAGCGAAATCAATGTGACACGGTCAGTTATCTTGTTACTGCAAAATGTGATGTGGAAAAACGCAGTCGTCAACAATTCTCTGCCTTGGAAATCGTTTTATTAAACTTGGCGCATACAGAAGATCAAACTTACTTGAAAATTTTACAGATTTTGCTTCAAGCTGGAGCTGAATCTATCTCGGATGCCGTCATGGAAACAGTATTTCCCATGATTCACCACAACCGGGATCTTGTTTTGAAACTTTCCCAAATTGTGGCTCAACACGCCCAAGCCTCTCATGACATCATTGCTCTTCTCTCTCATGTCATAGTACAATATAACAATACAGAGTGTTTCTGGATGTTGTTAGAGTATGGTGCCGATCTGCGCGACATTTGGCCGAACAGCTGTGATCAGCGATATTTCCTCCCGCCAACGGAACTCGATGAGGGTCCCATCAATATGTACTATACAACCATCTGTGGCACTAGCAATACAGAATTTGCTCAAATGTGTATCCAGGCTGCCAATTCTTTAAAAATTCTCAAAAGCATAATTTACTTCATTCTATTGTATCCTATTCCGTCGGCAGGAAGCATTAAGACATTACTTAAGGCTTTAGTCATAGCTGGTTACAAACTCAGTGACTTTCTGTTACTCCACATGGCAGAAGAAGACAAAGACATTGTAACATGGTATAATGACTACAAGAGCCAACCCAAGTCTTTAGCACATCTAAGTAGACTATGCATACGTAACCACATGTCAAATAATGTCATCTATGGATGCAAGTACCTGCCACTTCCACAAGCACTACAGAGTTATGTATGTTTAGAGGATATCATAGGACCTAGATTATGGCCAAAAAACAAACCAAGAGAACAAAGGCAAAAGAAAAAGATGTAACACCAGTACAACACTAAACTAAAACATATCAACAAGGTATCATCTTTCAAAGGGCATATGTAGTTGGAAAATATAGAAAGACATCAAGAAAACAATTTTTTTTAAACCTGAAAAATAGATAAAATGAAGTGCTGGGATTAACTATCCAGCCCAATTCTCAAATATCTAATATTGAACTGAAATTTGACAGATTATCTTATCTGATTGGATTAACTGAAATATGACGGATTGTCTTGACCAGTGGTAAAAACAGAAGACTTCCCACGAACCACGCTTCACATTTCCTGACAAGTGTGATAGGAGTTTCAAAGTTGTTTTTCCTATTGTTAAAAAAACAAAACAAGTCTTCATGTTATTATGTAAGACTGTTTACATCATGTATCAAAGGGGGGGTAACTTCTTTTGCTCTTTAGGAACTGTTTTATTGCGTTCTTTATTTGAGTATTTTTCAATTTTTAAGGTGCTTCACATGTTTTTGGGTTGCCATATCTAGAAACTTGATAATAAATATATACCTAGCCATTTCGCATAAAGCTGACACCTGACAAAGTCACATCATACTGACACCGTACCCTTTCACACAATACTGACACCATACCATTTCACATCATACTGACACCCAACCCTTTTTACACCATACTGACATCGTACCTTTTCACATAATACCATTTCACATCATACTGATACCATACCATTTCACACAATACTGACACTGAATCCTTTCACTTAATACTGCCATCATACCCTTTCACATAATACTGACACCATACCGTTTCACATCATACTGACACCATACCGTTTCACATCATACTGACACCGTACCATTTCACATCATACTGACACCGTACCATTTCACATCCTACTAACACCGTACCCTTTCACATAATACTGCCACCATAGCCTTTCACATAATACTGACACTAACATTTTTCACATAATACGGACACCTAACCATTTCACAGTACAGGGAGACATAATCCAGTTGAACAATATTGCGAATTACCTAGTATGATCGGCTAAACAATACTGACACTTAATACTGAGACCTACAAAGTCTGATATTATGGACATCATGAAATAATCCACCCACATAATGCCGACACCTTACTTAATGTCGCAGAGCACCAGGCCAAGGAATCTTCCTCCTGCCAATATTTACAGGGGTGCAATGTCATTGCTTGTACGACTTCACTGTGTGCTCTTTGATTGCAGCCAGTGAGAACCCCTGTTGTTTTCTTCAACCGGTAAACCATGATATAACAGTCATAAAGTAAAAAGGGCCAATTATACAAATTAACACAAGCATGGCTCCATATTAACAGTGTTTTTGATGCAACGTATCTGGTATAGACTCGCTTTAACCCTGACTTTTTCAGCAAAACATTACATATAAAGCTTTGTAATAACTGTATCGGATGCCTTCTAACTCTTGATTCTTCCCAACACATCAACAACAGCTCTAAATATTATCTTTCGCTTGTGTCATTTTTATTAACTGTGGTTCATTACACAAACTATGTCAATCAAAAGATACAGGTTGTTCATTTCGCTTTTTTAAAATAAAAAAAAATTTACTTAGAATAGTTTGTTTCTTATTTTGCTGAAATGTCACCAACACAAACGACATCTCCATGTTACAAGATTAAGTCTTTTTTAGAATATAGAAATAGTATAAACATTAACCTGGTGCCCCAATCTGTCAGTATACTGACACTGAGCCAAAAGTCACCATCTTATTAAATACTGATTCCAAATAATGATTCTTTGTTTGATTTGAGGTTTTGCGCCGTACTTAAAGTTATTCCCTAACAATGTAAATCAGGGGCCCGTTTCACAAAGCGATCTTTGGTTACGTTCCATGTAAATACCAAATCGACCAGTACTGGAGGCATTGTGTTGTCATGGTAGTTATGTTCAACGTAAGCCGAGAACGCTTTGTGAAACGGACCCCTGATTCTTTAAGAAATTATAATTATCAACTTTACTGGTATTAACCTTGTAAAACTATTCAAACAGCACAATTTATTTATTTGATTGGTGTTTAATGTCACACTCAAAGAATATTTAACCTATATGACCACTTTTGGTTGCCGGTGTATGATGGAAAGCCGAGAACAAACCGTTTTAAAACTTGCAAACTCTGCAGCCACAGGTAAGCTATCCTTATATACCTAAGGTTCGCAGGTGGAATCGAACCTATCCCGAGTACAGTGAAAGGGACTCTGTAGTCCAACTCTCAACCACGGCGCGACCCTCAAGCAGCACAAACAATTCAATGCAAGGAGGGCCCCCATCTTTGCTTATATGTATGATAAACCATCTGATCTCAGCACGATGAATTTTCTTGTATGGAAAGTGTTAACATTTTAAATATTGCAAGGGGCAGGGCTAATAACTATTGGCTTTAAGAAACTTCAGTGCAAAAAAAGCTGTCAATATTCTGGAAAAATTTCAGTTTTCAGTTAACCTATAAATCTGGGGGTGGAATGAACTGAATGACTCAACAATTCGCTTTGTGAGAAAATATCTATAACTCAAATATGATTCTGTTATAACCCAAAATGCTTCATTTTTGGTAGCATATGTGACTTTAAATATGACAACAAAAATAATATCCCAGGAATAATAACATAAGAAACAGCTTACCTGGAAAGGTACACCAGCAACAAAACACTTAAAGGGCAATATCTGATTGACTGTATGGATGGCTGTGTTACCAAAGTCCAGGTAACGTACTGTTGCAGATTTCTGAGGCAAGAAAAAATTACTACTTAAACAAGTTTTTTTTTAGCCATAATTGTATTAAAATTTTACTTCTGTCAGAGGCTATTAAACTTTTTAAAGATAGTTATTAAAGACGGGAGACGCAGAGTCCAGTGACTTTTTTTTTTTTTTATATATTTCTTATACTATATCCACAGCCTGAGAACAAATTTAAATACTTAAAATTTTCAATTTGGATTGTAAATGTTGAATAATAATTAACTTTTTTAACAACCGGCTTTCTTCCAGTCTTCATAGCTAAAAAGAAGGAAGACAATTTGTATCACTAAAACAAGGGAGTTAACTCTTATTAGTGTCCAACAGGGAGACAACTATCAGCCACTTACTCTATCAGACCGCAGATCTTCAATGCACCCTCTATACCATTTGTTATCATTTGGATAAAGAACACAGCACAGTGTACCAACTTTTAACTCCTCATCTTGTGGCTCAAACGGTTTCCAGCTCAAGTTACACATATACTCTTGTCTAATTAAAAACATAGAAGAAACATAATAAGAATAAATAAAAAATGAAAAATAATTATGCAGACTTGTCAGAATAAAACAAAATGCTGATGTTTTAAAAACTATCACACAATCTTGATAGCCATCGATAACTTCACTCATCACAATGTAGATGAAACTAAAAACATTGTCAAATTCAACCATTCATTTTTAGTTCAATTCAGATACTTTCTGCCGAAGTTGAAAAGTAAACAAATAAATGAACAAACCTGATTTTGTGGCTTATATCCAGTAGTTTATCAAATACATCTGGGGGATAGTGAGGTTGACACCAAAAATCTCCAGTTTTATTCACCACTGTCTGAACACATACTTTTATTTCACAGCCTACTCAAACAAAGGAAACATTGTAAATAACTTTTTCACAGATTGCCTGACAATTTTTGGCTGAATACTGGACTAATATATTAAACAAAAAGAAATTAGATTGATTTTTTTTGTTGTTTTATTGGGGTTTTACTCAAGGTTATTTCACTTGTATGATGGCGTGCCAGCCCAATCGGCTAAGGAAACCACCGTAAACTATGCTGGCAACATGCAAGACAGGACAAAACATTACATAACAAAACAGGACACCACAGCAAATCAGCAGCCTGTGCTCCTTAGCTCAGAGAGCACCAGGGCACAGGAAGCTCCCACCCACCCAACCAACCACCTGCATCATCCTATGTGTATTCTATATACTGTGATAACTGTATGAAATAACTTGAAAATCCGCACAGGACAAAATCATGCAGTCATTGAAAATTTTTTTCTATATAAAATACCTACAATTAATGACCTTGACCCAATGACCCAATATTTCAAAATAGACATGTGTGTGAAGTTTGATAAAAATTGGCACAGAGACAAAAATTGCTATTTAGTCCTTAACAGTGATTGCACTTCAAAAACATTTCCTCTAATGGAAGCAACATATATGAATAACATTCTAACTAGGATATTTCTAGTTAAAAAGCAATAAAATATTGATATCATTGATATCGCTGAGGAAATATTGCATTTAACAACAAATGTTTGTCTACTGATTACCTTCTTCAAGCGTGTCCTTGTAGAATGTGTTTGTCTCCGGGGGTTCTACAAATGAACAATGAAATATAATAAAGTTCAAGGCAGTCAAAGGTCTTACAAGTAATGGTGCAGAAATTTATGGAGAGTTCTAGCAAATGATTGTTTTTAATCTAATCAATACAGTTGTGACTTAATTTCATGTAACAGTTTCAAAATAATGCGGTTAACAAATCTTCGAAATTTAACATGGAAGAAACATCTATTGTCAGCCAGTTACTGTAGATCTTTGAGCTAAGCAATTGAGCACCTGTATGATGACTGCTGTATTAAGGTAAGCTTGGTTATAAAGACTGATCTTACAACTGATTGATTGATTGATGTTTAGAGACATGTTCAAGGGTATTTCACTTATTTAACGGCTGTGTATTCAAACAGTAGACGGCAACTCAAACACAACCAAACAATGTGAAGTCACTTTTGTGTTCTCTCTGTTGGAAAGATAATGTTCCTCCAGTGCTAAGTATGACAGTATTAATATAATCTGTAAACATACTGCCCTTAGGCAGAAGGCCTGATCTTACAAAACTCGCTTACCAATGAACGTAGCAGGTTTTTTGTTCACAAGTTCAAAATCCAGTAATCTGATGTCTTCCTCAACACCATCAAAGTCAATCTGGTACTCCAGACAGGAAGAAGGGAGATGGTCTCTAAGGAGGTTGAAATCTACAGCCTCGATCTGCAATATCAAACAGAAAATCTATCAGGAACTGAGGCTTACTTAGGCTTTTGTTCATGTCAAGAATCTCAAACCAAACTGTTCATTTGATAACTATAGTTTCGTACGTTACAATGTAATAGGGGAAAGTAAAACAAGTTAATTTCCTATTCAAACCATATTTCGGGAAAAGCTCCCATCCTATTTCAATATTTTGGATGTTTATTTTTACAAAATATAAGGAAGCCACTTTAAAAGTTTTAACTCGTTGGACAGATAATGCTCCTCAAGATCCAAGTATGACAGCATGAAAGTAAGCTCAAAACATGCTGCTCGAAGCCAGAGTCAATCAAATTCAAAGCAGCCTTACAAAATTCAAATTATTTTACTGTATAGCACTCAATCCAATTCAAACCAGCGTTACACAATTCAAATAATATTTCTGTATAGCACTACTGATATCATGGACACAAAAGGGTTGAAAAAGGTCTCTTCTAGATTTAGCACTGTTAGGGATTAAGGGGATCGTTCGCACTTCAGTCTGTAAAAATTGTCATTTTATATGTGATTTGTCATTTTTGAGTTTTTTTGA
>JAVFBZ010044564.1:0-10485 GCA_032466195.1 Katharina tunicata
TTTTCAAAATCGAATCGAAAAGGGTATGTTAAAACGCGTTTAAACCCATCAAAAGCCTTATTCAACTATATTTTCTGGTGAAACCGTGATCAACAACAACAACATATCACTGAGTTACAAACGTACTTCAGGCACTTACCTACATAAGTCGATCCATTTTTGTCGCCTTAGTATCACCGGGGAACCTAAACACACTGCCTTTGTCTCGCCCAGTCCTATTACTGCACCCAAAAGCGAAACAAAAAACCATCATAAAATGCTGCTACTAATAATGTACTGGCAGAAAGAAAGCATGTACCCGAATGTGAAAAATAAGCGAACGAGACTTACATACCCTATGGAAACAAATGCTAATCAAGGGAGACAATTCTCCACCTTAATTCTGGTGTTAAATGTTGTAGAATATGAAGTCAAACTGATCACCCATTGTTTATTTAGCGCGCAACTACCGCCACTTCACATCAGAGTGTACAAATGATACTCTTTTAAACCAGTTCCCTCTGCCATTACCAAAGTTGAAAGGGGAATTACTCGAGTTGCATGTATTTAACATAACAAGACCTGTTACACAGAAATTGATTGTAAGAAAATCTTGACTGTGTTTTAAAATAAATATCAATCCTATGTACGACGATATTTCGCGTATTACCCTGGGGCACGTTTTTACAAAGCGATATTATACTACGTTTAACGTAAATACCATAGCGACCAGTACTGGAGGCATTGTGTTGTCATGGTAGTTACGTTCAACGTAGGCTAAGATCGTTTGTGAAACGGTACCCTGCTCCCTTAACTCGTACCTTTCTACAATTATTATAACAAAAGTAAAAATGTACGAGTTTGTCGACAGGGTACCAGACTATTTCAAAATGTCCAGACGAGGCTTCCGAAATCTATTTTGCGGGACATAGGACATCTGGTGGGATCAGATTGAGGGGAAATTCGCTTAACCCTTCACCTGTTTAAATGCGTTCACCCCAGGTATCTACAGACTCCCAGCTTCGACACGTTACTCCTAGCTTCATTCAGGCGAAAACTAAGGCGAAGTTAGAATGAATAAGAATATGTTATCTGTATATGTTCACCAACCAAACAAATTGTATTAGGTATCACAATTGCACCTAGACCTTACCAGTTAACTACTTCTATAATGGGACAAAATAAGCCCCTTGGGGTTTCTACTCCCGCCAGAAAATACTCCCTATCATTTATTTTATATATATTAATTATCCTATGTGTCTATACAGAATTGTGTATTTTATTTATATATTTCTGGTGAATAAATAAAATTAAAGAAAATGAAAATGAAATGAACACCTGTGGTTGTCGGGGGTGGTTTTACGAGCTTCTTTCCAGTTTGCTGATATATAGGCCTACTGACAGCACAAAGTCGACATATACAATCTTAAAATCATTCAGGGAAAATCCCTGAAATTGAATTGTAGTTAGGCTGTACCGTACTGTCCAGGAAAATCGGCTGAAATTCAGGAATTAATCCTGTATGATTTAAGAGGAAAAAACATCGATTTAGAAGGCTCTTTAAATTGCTTTTTCTGCAGAATGCGATACTCATATATATGCGTTATAAATTTGGGATTATACCGTGAAAAAGTTTATTGGTGGGCCCTGAATTATTATTCCCAGGTCTGAAATTTAGGTTCTATGTTTCATTATTTTTGAATTCAGGATCGCATTCCTGAAATTCAGAGCTTTTGTGTGTTCTGAATTGTTCACGGAAATTCGATCCATGGACACATTCAGGGAAAATCCCCTTTTTTCAAATGTAGTCAGGCTGTACTGTACCGTTCAGGGAAAATCGGGTGAAATTCAGGAATTATTCCTTAATGATTTTAAGAGTGGAAGTGAAATATTCTTCAGTACAACGCTAAACACCAATAAAATAAATAAACAAGTTATCATGGATTGGAATATAAACTACAATAGTGTAAATAAGTTGGTGGTTTTTAACCGGTATTTGAAACTTTCCATATTTTTCTACAATTGTAACTTGCTAAAGATCCAGTTAATACAGTATAACGTGTTGACGAATTCTTCCTATTTCAAGTAATATCTTAAATTTTGACACGTGATATTAAAAGATATATTTTTACACAGTTCATTCAATAAAAGGATACACAACCATTCTGTCATTAACTAAGGAAAAACTGTCTGTTTTGCTTTCACCGCTTTTAAAAAGGTTTCGAGGTTTACTGTATATTAGGATTACATCCGATTCTAGCCACGTATGGATCCATTTTAGTCGTGTTTTCCTATCCTGTTCACGTTACCCTGGGTTAAAGGGAGAGTGGGATAAAGTATCAAAGTCTTGATGAAACTGGGGAAATACAGAGCGTTTCTCCAAAAGGAATAAATAGGTTAACTAGGATAGATGTGCAAGATAACGTATTCTGGATCATTTCTTTGTACTCACGACTTCCTGTTCGTTAATCAAGAACTCTGGCCTATGATTAGGTGTAGAAATGAAAGGACATGTTTGCGCTACACATGGATACATTTAGCACCATTCATCTACTCACATAGGTCGCCTGGAATCTAAATTAGACTTTATCAGTTCTGGTTCACTTAGGCTTTTACCAGTTCAAGTTTAGAATTCTTAATTAAGTCAATTTGTTTTATTTGGCCACGTGTTACATCGCTTCTCTCAGATTAGGTCCCACCGTTCGGGATCGAGACCTGAAGCATTCCACCACTCACAAACAAAAGCAAAACACAGTCGTCATATCAGTAAAATACCCTGGAGTATGATGTTTAGCTCGAACTGGGTGATGTTGCCAATATTCTTCTGTTATTGGTTGTCAATGGTTACATTTCATAGTGAGCTAAATTATATTCCAACAATGCTATTTGCTTGACTTTTATATAAATCATAACCAGCTTCTTTCACAGCAGTATATACATTACAGTAGCCGGCGAATTCTTCCTTACTATACTGAGGTAGCGGTAATGGCACGTGAAAGGTGTTTGCATGTATTTAGGGGCACAATTAATTCTGCCACGTTCTAACTAAACACTCTACTCACCAACTAAAAATACATTGGTAGTGTTGAATTAAACAGATTCAGTTATTCAGTTATTCATTGCTGTTCTGCCGTTACATTACAATCACATCTAATTTACGTCCAAGTAAGGTCCTTTCTGTTCGTACTTAAATACCGACAGCACGTATTGAAGTAGAGATGTCAAAAAAAAGTTGGAAGATTCTGATGAATTCTGGGAGACAACAAAACGCTTTTCTTAATGGACCAAGACAGGGTCAATAGATAAGATGTGTACAGTCGTTTCACGATTGCATGTCCTTTTTATTGTTGGTAAACAAATCTTTACGAACTTTTCTGGTCGCAGGTATTCAAGTAGAATTTAACGGGATCAGTGGATAATTAATCAACCCATGAGTCGGCTGTCATTTGGAAAAGGTTTGAAAGCATCTATATATAAAGACTCGGTGGAGGCAAGTAAAGTTTTCTTTCTCTACATTTATACAAAAATGTATATATGCCAATACCAGATTATCAGAATAGCCAAAAACAACAAACACATGTGTGGGTAATATCTAGATAAAAAAAGACACTTTTTCAGTGTCCCTGTGTCAGTGCTTACCGTAGAAAAAGATTCGCAGCCTTTACCTGGATACAAAAAAATTCGTTAGTTCTACCGTGAGCCTCTGTAACTCAGTCGGTTAGAGCGCTGGCCCTGCTAGCCAGAGAACCGAGATCGAATCCCGGTGGAGGCAAGCAAAATTTTCTTTCTCTACATTTATACAAAAATATATATATATGGACTCGTTATGGAAGGACCTACAGCAGAACCTCATCCCTAAATCTATCTCCATTCGCTCACTAAACGTATTATTTGCCTATAAGTATATAAGTCTATACTATAAAGTGTCAACACATTCTTAGTTATAAAACAAATACAAAGATATCAATGTGGAGATCGCTGAAGATACTTTTATCGTCACACTTTGTAACCATGAAAAGTGAAAATGTAAAAAAACATACGAAATGCGTGTACACAGTTTCACGGGACTTAATTCTGTTCACCCACTAATAGTCTAGGTGTTTCAGCTACCTGTTTTGTTGTTTCCATAACCATCGGTACCTAAGATAATAGATCATCTATTATAGGAAACATAATAAATCGGGTGGTAATACGATTGCCTTTTTTTCTAGCTATTCGGTGTCACACTTAAAATGTTGCTAAAAGTGAGTAGACTACGTATAGAGCGTCATTCACTAATTTACAACTTTAAACAAAATACGGCGGAAGTAAACCATACATGCGCTTCGGTATTTCTGCCGTATCTTGACTGCTTCATATTTATTCAGGCTGTCGCTTGTGTTCAGATGGATTTTTCTGCTTTCACTTCTGCCTACCAAACAATACATTTAACACTGAGGTGAGCCGTAGTCTATGCGAAAATTACTTAATTCGGCGATCGAGAAATTGTCGATCGAGCAAATCTTCTCTAAAAACTGGTACCTGGCCATGGACTAAACACTTATTAAGCAAATGAAAGCAAAGTCGTGGTGCAGTTAGAGATATTCAAAACTTTATTAATCTTGCGCACGATAAAAACAAAGACAGAATTTATAATAGTAAACAAAGCGCTAAAAAAAACTCTTTTTGTGGAAAACCGGCATGTTCAATTTATATTATGGCTTAATCGACATTAATGTAATGTCCCGAGTCTGCGCTGAAACAAATGGCATGGTAAAGCGTGCTGGCGTCTGCTAACATTGGATTCGTACCTCTCTTGCAAATACAGATATCCGAGCCTTTATTGAACGCACTTCCGTCCTTCAAGACAGACCCGTTCGGTGATGGACAACCTGTAGGTGTGAAATAATTACAACATGCGAGTTCTGTTAAGCCACTAAAACATCTTATGAAATAAAATAATTTTCATCATAATTACTTCATGTTATTCGTTAAGGTTGATTTGTCTTAAATGTTAAACACATTAACGTTAAATTTACTCTGCATGATGTCAATACGAATAAGATTGTCCACATTGTTTAGAAACAGCAATTGGATTACACGACTGATAACAGTATTCAGTTGAGGCAAACCACTATTGAACATAAAAATTGTATCTATGTAATACACTATATAAGAGTACCAGAGGGAAAATCGAACGGAACGTTTTTCATGGTGAGAAATGGAATTGAGCAATAAACAAACAAAAACACTTACCATTAGTTTTACAGCGTATTATTGGCGGGGAAGGGTTCTGTCCATTCCAGAAATAGATGAGTGATTCTGGGATGATACAGTTACAGCTCTTACTGCCTTCGGTCCACTCCTGGCCTACAGTAGCGGCACTGGAATCACTCCTTGTGCAAGTCGGCAACCTCTTCTCAACTGACAAATAAATCAGCCCATCAAATGTAATGATGAAATTGTAACCGATGACTACAATAAACACTTTTTGCTCTTCTATATTTGTTCAATTGTTTTATGTAATCCTACAGATCCGTTGACCTACAGTCATTGGTTGTTTTGTCTGGTTTGCTTTTTGTTGTTTTCGGGGGGTTTTTGTGTTTCTTTGATTCAGTGAATTGATATTTCGTCCGTTATAAATCTCATTTGCTTGTCGATTAAACACATATATAAAGATTCTGTTCATTTATCCCAAGCCTTTTTCCCACTCTACTATTTATTCGTGTGAAGACAAAGTGTTCGACAAGAAATGTAAGCAGCACAATTGTTTTGAATACAATTTCCATGTATCGTCGGCCGTGATTTTAGTAAATGGATAAAAAGACAAATGAGCATCTAAGGTGACGAAAAGCCAGCGAAATTTTATTTTACAAATCTGTTTGCCTATAACACTGCTTTCTAGCATTGTATAATAGTATGGAATATTTTAATTAGACTGGGAAATGCGGATGTTGAGAGTCGCCTTAAAATTTATAGCTTTTCCTGTTTCTATAAACATACAGTAGTCTATATGTTTTTTTTTTATAGTATATTGAAAGTCTATTCAAATTATGTGCTCTCGCCAAATCATAAATATTAATAAAAATATAAAAATGATTGTTAATTATTCTTACCATATGGCATCGATCTAGCTTGACAGCTTACAAATGTTATGAGCAACACGAAGAGCTTCCACATGATGCTTTTCTCACCAAAGTAAACACTCAAAATATCTCACTGAACACAGTCAGTCAACTTATGTCAAAACAAATGTTATGCCGGTGTTTTAATATCTACAAAAATTGTCACATGACCATAATTAATGCGTGTATGTGATCATTATTCTATGATGACTTTTTTTAGTTCATATTAGACGTATAACTAGAGTAATTGCAGCTTTTCAGTTATGAATAAAATATTATGGTTTCTCGTCAATTTTGTTTTGCCTCTGCCATTTTATATTAATCGTCAACACTTCACGCTCAAAGTGAATATGTTAACACAAAAAGCCTAATTAGCCATATCAAAGCGATTACTAAAACGATTGGTTCCAATTAAAAGAAGTAAAAATAGCAGCTATAATAATAATTTAATCGCAATGACCTATTATAGGATAGTCATCGACATGTGGGCCATCCCAGCCCTAAGTATCATTACTACACTGTCACAATTAATATTTAGCACTGATAATGATCAGTGTGCCAAATATCTAAATACAAAAACAGTAAACAAGTACAAGTGTACTATGGACCAGGCTATGCAGATATGACTTTAAGCTGCTGAAGGACTTTCATAAACAGGGCCAACTCGAAAGCCTTCTGCATATGCAGGATTCAATCGTGCCGACAATCGTGACGAAAATAATACTAACAAAACAACAATCCTGGTGACTACATTCAAATCCTGGTGACTACATTCAAATCCTACATTCAAATCCTGATGACTACATTCAAATACCTCTCCTGATAAGAACTAAAAGTTATGTTCCGTTTCTGAGTGCCTTTAAAAACTGTGCTGACCTTACCATTTTACCACCTTGATGGTCTGCAATATTATTTACATGTGAAGATCAAAAACGAATATTAAAATTGTTGCCTTTGATAAATACCCTTAGTTCTAAGTTACCCAATAAAGGGTTCTACATTTAACGAGACAGAACTTTGCTGGGATATGCAAGACCACAGCCAAGAAACGATATTTTAAATCTATATATTTAGATATCACAAAAACGAACCACCATAGGTGGAGTCCCACCATTGAAACAGTGCATCGCATTTCATAACTGCGTTTGAAAATAATAAAAGATGTCTCTATACGTATAGAACAGACAATGGAAACGGCAATATTATGCATAATTATGTGTATCATATAAAAAACAGTACAAAAAATTTGATGTGAAGAGGGGCACAAAAGATGTAGACAGGACTCTGCAAAATGAAAAATAATCACGGTTCTATTGGATTCTGTAAGAAGTGATTCAATAGCAGACAATCACGCGTGAAATCTTGTCGGTAGAAAATTGATTCTCGGACGTATGTCAATTTAGGACACGTTGTCTTTTTCCGGAGAGCAATATCTCATTCATTCCTCTCCTACAAAAACAAATTGTTTTTACATTCCTAGAGATGATTTAAACAAGTCTAACACAAAACAATATTTTTTATGAAAAGGTCATAAAAATGTTATAAAAAGCAAAAGTTCTCAGTTCGCCAGCCTTGCGTGCTACAATTAATGAAACAGAAGTTGAGAAATGCTGGAGAACAATCAGGCGACAATGTTACAAGTCTAAACATTTAGATGTGACACATGGAAAATAACCATGCATTGAAATAGTGCTTCCCATTTCACAGCTACGTATGGAAATAATACAAGATGTCTATATATGAATAGAATATGAACAATATGAAGGACAATATAATGCTGGTCTGTGTGTATCATATAAAAAAAAGTACAACACACAAGTACAAGTACAACACAAAATACAAGTACAACACAAAATACAAGTACAACACACAAGTACAACACAAAATACAAGTACAACACAAAATACAAGTACAACACACAAATACAAGTACAACACACAAATACAAGTACAACACACAAATACAAGTACAACACAAAACACAAGTAAAACACACAAGTACAAGTACAGCACACAAATACAAGTGCGACACAAAATACAAGTACAACACACAAATACAAGTACAACACAAAATACAAGTATAACACACAAATACAAGTACAACACAAAATACAAGTACAACACACAAATACCAGTACAACACACAAATACAAGTACAACACACAAATACAAGTTGAAAGCCACCAAACTTAAAGTCAGGCCATAAGTTTGCATTGAATGACATTGTTGACAAAGCTCATCTTTTAGTTATTTGAGACTCTCTTACATCTATTTTTATCAATCACGAGGTTATGAGCAACAAATATTCTGTGCGTTGTCGATGGACTGAACCCCACGATCATCCCTCCAACGAGCTATGAAATTTGCTTTTCAATTCCATGGTGTCCATTTCGTTCAATATCTTTCACCAGATTTTTTTTAGTTTCGTATTTCTCTCTTGGGGATATGAGGAAAAGAAAATGCAAGTCTTCAATCTTAATGAGCGTTGCTAAAATTTACATAAGGTTATTTTTTTACCTTATCTTGTTTTGCACGAATGCTTTTTGAAAACCATTAAATTTGTTATACGTTGTCTTGAAGAAATTCTATTCAACAACTGAGAATATTTATAGTTACAAGCTAGGCAGTGAAAATTAAACTTGAAATAGAAATATCGCCAACAATATAGGACGGCTTAGCGTTACTATCATTTGTCAAATTCTTTAAATATAAGTTTTTTTTATAAATAATCGGTAATTATACAGCAGGCCTGCTACAATGCAGTCTAAGAAATAGATGTGTTTGTCATATACGTATTTCACAATTCATGTCACTGAGTGGCATTTATACAGTTGTTTAATCGGTACCGAAGGCAAAGGGGTGCTTTATGGATCGTTTTGTACAATATTCCCACCTGTCATATTCGAGGAATGAAGCGGGTCTATACTTTAAACACAGAATGATGAAAAACTGTTTGTGAAGATAATCATTGAGTGATAATGTGTCGGTGGATTTCCCCGGTTAAGCTTTTTAATGTGAAGAAGGGCACGATAGATGTGGACAAAAGCTTCACAGAATTTTAAAAAGCACGCTTCTATTGGTTTCTGTAAGAACAGGTTCAATACCAGACAAATACGCGAAAAGTCATTTGATATATATTTTGCTGACGCATGAGGTGCGCGTTGTAGTTCAGTTGTTTGGGCGCTGGTTACCTGAGCCCACTTCACTGTACCAGATGAAAGTTCTTATATCTCTCTCGACCTAATGTATATAAGGGATTTTTTTCGGTGGCTGTGGAGGTAAACCTGTAAGACAGTCGTCATATAAGTGAAATACACTTGAGTACGACGTTGAACACCAAGCAATAAAAATACATAAATATTGCCGAATCCCCAAAAAATTTGTATTGAATTAAATTAGTTCTTAGAAACCAGTCTCATCTGTAGTTGTCCGTCCGCCTTTACCGTTCAAAAAAATTTGTTTCATTTCTCTTTCCGCGAAGACGCTGTCCAGTTGGTAAAACTAGACTGGATCACAATTCACACCATTACCAAATATAAGCCTCGCTGCTGACACTCAGATACCCGAGAGTAAGACAACACTGCCAACAAAAACTTGATATCAATTAATGATTCTACGGGAACAAATCTTCTATTCGTGATGTTCGTTTCTCACTGCTAGATAAAACATTTTCAGACAAAATCAAGGTTGGACCGTGTTCATATCTTCAGCTGTAAAACACCTTCTAATCAACCACAATAAAATTACCTCTCGAATCAATACCATCTCTTTTGGAATATGGCGAGATATTGAATCCACTCCCTATTCCAGTGTCTCAAAGTTCTGGGAATACCCCCGATACATTACCAAATTAGTGAATATAGGTGTATTTCAGGGGACTAACTTCTTGCTCGGTTCTCCATTTCCACATAAATATATATTGGTTCTTCGTAACAGTCCCCCCAAAAAATAAATGGATATTGGTTACATAATTATTAATGAATATAGATCCTTGGTTACAGTCTATATGAATACAAATGTACATTGGCTCATGGTTTCCGTTAATATTTAAAAAAATGGATACAGATCCTTGGCTACAGTCTATATAAATGTTAATGAATATTAGCTAATGGTTTCATTTTGTATGAAAATAAATGGATATAGGTTAGTCTATTTAAGTATAAATATACATTGGTTCTTGGTTTCATTCCATATTTTAAAAATAATGGGTATATAGGCACTTGGCTACAATCTATATATTTTTGTCAAGAGTAATCCCACTGGCCCAGAAATATCGACTAATTAAAGTCGATAAATTATCTCATGTTCTATATTTTTGTATAAATGTATATATACTCTGTCAAAAAAGAAACGCATAGGCGAAATATTAATAGAATTATCTCTTTAATACAAAGCGGGATAAT
>JAVFBZ010044575.1:0-10485 GCA_032466195.1 Katharina tunicata
TAAAAACTTAATTTTATAGCAGAATATGATTATGTGAATGTGTCAATCAGCTGTAATAACTGAGCCACCCTTAGATGTACCGACGCTTCTCAAAGTCAAACGATAATTAGCCCCATCCCCTTCCGCTAGTCAAAATCTAAACTATTATCCATATAAGGTCATGAACCCGGCGAGATCAAAAGCTTTACTTGAGGCATATGACGAAAAATGGCTTGCCTTCTTTATGTTGAATTCGAATTATGGCATGATTTCTCCTGATTATTACTAGCCTTATACCAACTTAGTTTATGCATATACCGGTACTTCAAAGTTCGTTAAAATCAAGGCAATCAGAATTTGTTGTAAAATCCTAATTATAAGTGCTTATGCTACTTTAAGTTTACATGATTAGTTTCAAGCGTTAATATGAATTGAGCCACTATTAATGATTTTAATGAACTGGGTAGATACAGAATAATCATAATCACAAAAAGTGCCAAAGAAAAAGACAATTTGACTTACCAGTAAAATGATTAACAAGGGAATAAGACCTAGAGATGGTATAACATGAGTTTCCATCTCCGCCACATTTCCCACACTTATCCAATTCATTCCCTCCTAAATTACCATCACAGCCCAGTTTCTACAACAACAACACATTTCCCCAAAACTGACCATTAAACATATCAAACGGTGAATTATCAAACCAAATTCAAAGAGTCTTATTTTTAAACAATGAGCTTTATTTTTATCATTTTTCTAATAATTTTTTCACTGACCAAGACCAAACATTGAGTAGGCTATATCCAATCCAAGTCAAACAGACGTAGCATTAAAACTCTGACATATATCAAACACCAAGACAAACATTCCAACAGACGTAGCATTAAAACTCTGACATATATCAAACACCAAGACAAACATTCCATATAGACAAGCAAACTAAACTGTCTTCTTGGTTGTTCTTTCTAGCTGTGATTTTTGTTTTCACTGTTACATTACTCATTGAACATCTTTAAAATAGTTCACATCATGAAACAGGTGGAGAAATGGATGCCTACAAGAACTATGAACATTAATATATTGCATTTACCTCACAGAAGCCATTGATACAAAGCCCGCTAACCAGTTCTCCACAAGGTGTGCCATCTTCTACCTGTGATTGTAAACTATACACCTCACCTGATCTTCTATCCTTGCATGACAATGAGCATGCATTTCCACCTGAAACAAGACACAGGTAAAAAAAATATATCATAACAAATATCATAATCACTTAATAATTTGTCACCACCGAGGGAGATGTTGTTAAATTGTTTACAGAGATATTCTAGTATACTGACAGAACCTTTGGGACAGGGCTATGACAATATAAAATACATAAATTTATTAAAAATACACACATTAAAAAACTTTAGAAATATACAGTAGAAATTCATACCTGGTTTTAACTTCAACTTCAAGAAAGAATCTCCAACAATCATCTTAAACTATAGTTATCTCTGATTCCGTTGATTCCTGACTATATCATATACACGACTCCCGTTTACTCTTTTCAGAAAAACTTGAAAAGTATCAAAAGCGGCACTGTTTAAATTATTATGGTAGTTAGACGATATTTCTGCACTTATATAAAGAAGAAAAGATGTAATAATTGATACAGAAAAGGGCAGGTAATGAACTCACTGTCATGGTGTGGCATCCAGTCATGTCGGTCATGACCCAGGGAGATGTTGTTAAATTGTTTACAGAGAGTTTCTCGTATACTGACAGAACCTTTGGCACAGGGCTGTGACAATATAAAATACATTATTAGATTGTAAATTTTAAAATTATTTTGATTTGATTTTTTAATTCAAAAAGTTTTAATTTTCTGGCTTCAGAAAAGATTGTTCTTGATGATGAAAAGATTCATAATTTGAATCTGTAGTCACCACACTTCAACCATATTCACACTGGGCAAAACATTGTGGATTGAAGGCATTGGAGGCACTGATTGCAACTTATTCCACAACTAATTGGTTTTGGACAGAATCTTAAATTTCTATTTATTCACAAGACCGTGTATTAATTAAAAAGGAGTGTTTAGTAACTTCTTTGAAGCAGGGCTAGTGGCATCACATTATGACCAGTGTAACTTGATCTGAGGTTACAGGACACACAATTAGGACTTATAATTACCATTGTAAACCCACATGACAAAAGTTGGCTCAAACTGAGAGCTTTATTGACCTGGCCTTGTGACATACCTTTATATTACAGGTGGAATACCTTCTGTTGGCCCCAAGACAATGCCTGTCAAAAATAAACAACACAATTGGGTCAATGAAAACTTCTAGAACAGTCTGTGACATAAATAGCATAATGAATGACAGAGTACATGTTAGTTTTTTGCTTTCACTTTCTGAATGCTCTGTTTAATGTTTCAGTTTAAATCTATTATTTTTTATAAATCAGGATTTGAAAGAAAAAAAGAAGGGTGACTCTCAGTTGTTTGAAACCACAATTTATCTTTAGTAGTAAGATTTATTGGAATGATATACTTGAATATCACAAAAACAAATGATATAGAAAATTTGTTTAATGACACATTTCTTTTTATGGCATACTTTAATTCAGTCCTGTCTCAAATTTTGAGGAGGTTATCTTAGTATATTATACGTTGGTGGTGCTAAAGTGTGTTGGACCAGTACAACAACTCATTTCTTAATGTGACAGTAACATTCTTTTATTCAGAAAAATCATCAATCACAGTCTCATCACGACTGTTATGAAAAACAATATTTATATTTGGCCTTACCCAAATTTTCATTTGCTATTCTGATATTTAAGTACATCATTCTAATAAATCTTACTATTATGATAAATTCTGGTTTCAAACCACTGAGAGCCACGCTTCTTTTCTTTTCTGTTTTCCAAATCTTATTATTTTGTGAAAGTGGGTGTTGTCTTTGTGGTACTGACAAACACTTGTCAAAACTACAGGTGAGTTATGATTAATGTGGTTACCTGAGATAAGACATGTCACAAATATTTTTGATCCTTACATTTAACACCTCTCAAACAAGAACACCAGAATGTTAACACAATCAGTTATACTTTTTTCTTGGACAAAGTTTTTTCTTGATATTTTATCAAACACATTTATGTTTGTTCTGTGCACAACACGTCTTCACTTTTACATTTCATAAATGACCTATCGTGCTGTATGCTGGGGGGAAAACAATGCGCATATTACAATTATGTTCTACATTTTTATAAATCAAAGTTGACATTCTATTTGCCATCCACCATTATAACGTTCATCAAAGTCAGATATTCAAAACCGAATCTAAATCTTTATTTATATTGGCCGAATGTCCCCTGTAATACTCAATAAAAGATATATTTTTTACTTGATGCAGGAAATATCTGCCAAATATCTCAGAAAACCTTTTGTACAGTTTTAAACAAATGGCTTTTAAAAAAAAGATCTGAAATAAATAGTCCTACAGTAGCCTATATTTTGGATGTTTGCTAGATTCACTAATATTATGCCATATTGGTTGAGTTTTTTTGGATTGTTTTTTTTTTAAAGTGCCCCCCTTAATCGGCTATATTCCTCTCAAATACTTTGAGCATTACAAAAACATAACTTTGGTGGATTTACAACTTCTGGGTTTATTTATAAACAACGTTTCGGCCTAGTTGCTGAAAACGTTTTCAGGCAATTTTCTTTATAGAAACTAGGTCGAAACTTCGCTTATCAATATACCCAAAAGTCCATCAATGTTATGTTTTTGTTATGTGCCCAGCTTCCAATTGCTGCTTAAACAAGTTACTTTATGCAATACCTAATATCATGGCTGACCATCACGATAAGGAAATAAAAAAAAATGTCCTGGAGCTGTCTTTTATATGTTTGTTAGATTCACTCATATTATGCCAAAGTTTTTGTTTGTTTTGTTTTTTAAAGTGTCCGTTGATGGCGTAATTCCTCAGAATTATTTACGCATTCTATCACATCATGGCTTACAACAGGGATTCAGTATAACACATTGCTGACTTTTCACAAATAATTGGATGGTAGTGCCAGTCAATAGAGAAAGGACATGGTTCAGCAATCCTTACCCAAAATACAGAGTTCTACAGAGAATACTATACTGATAACAGAGCTTTATATTTTATAAATATTACATTATTATTTTTATCCTAGTTTTTATCTTGTTTCCTTCTCTGATTCAAAGAGATTTTACAAATATGTTTTTCATATTGTATATATGTTATTCATTAATGAAGTATGTGCTATAAACAAGTCTGCTTAATGCGTACAAATTATATAAATAAAGTTTTTTAAAAAAAAAACACATACCCCACTCCAGAAGACAAAGTAAAAATGTCTGACTTACTTTTCTTGAAGACAGGAACGTGTTTGGTAGTGGACTCCAAGGCCGCAGGTGTGAGAGCAAGGTGATGGCGGGGACCAAGGACTCCACTCAGTATGAACACACTGTATCACCTGAGTGAACACAAATAACAACATCTAATTAGGTCATTGTTATTGATCAATAACAAAAATAATTTATAAAACAGTAGGCCCCTAAAGCCTGACATAAAACCACAAACATTGTGAATTATATACAAATAGTGTAATTCTGAAAAATGATCATTTCATTATAACAATCTCCTCATGCTGGCTTTGTAAATACTGAAATTTTGAGATAAAATGAAGTCATAATAACACTACTGTATTATGTTGAAACTATTTAGTGGAACTACAGACTTTAACACTCATATTTTCTCATGCCAAAAAAAAAAGACAACCTAACCCTAAACCCTCAACAAATTCTACCTTCAAGAAATGTATTGAATTCATACTTGTGAGTTTCGAACTAAAACTTATTGTTCGGTAGTTTATTTGATTGGGGTTTTACCCAGTACCTAAGGTTATTTCACTCATATGACATGCCGTGATGGCATGCCAGCCCAATCAGTGAAGGAAACCACCCTAAACGAGGCTGGTAACTCAGAAGATACCACAATACATTTACTTGACACCTAAACAAATCTGCTTCCTGATGCCCCTTAGCCAACAGAGCACCATTGCACTGGAGGCTCCAGCCCAACAACCTGCCAAATAAATACCATTTATGTATTCAGTCGTGCATTAACCCTTCCTGTCCCTCGTTTCTCTTCCTTAGGCTTTCAGTTTGGTATATGAGAGAGTAAAAATCAAATAAATAAAAACATGTTTTGATAGAAAGGCTGTGTTATCTGAAAACGAGACCTAAGTTGATTATTTATGGAATTTAAAAATACTAAACAATTCCTTCTGTTTCTTAGCTAACTAAAATTACATGTGGTAGTTTCAACAGAAACATGAAATACATGTTGAAGGTGTGTCAGTCTGAAAAAAGTCATTGATTTTGAATATTACAGTCATGAACCTGCTATAAGAGATAAATATAGAGATCTATATGATATCTATATTATGTCTCCATTTAACTATAGTTAATGATATTGTTTTCATGGCATCAGAACAGATTCATGACCTAATCTGATGACTTATGGTGTCTGGCCTAATGTCAACATAGCATCCCTTAGACAAACAATTGCAAATAAATTAGTTTTTTAGGCAGAGTATTTCAAATTATTGGTTTTGTAAAAAATAATATGTTACATGTGTAGTTGAAAGGAATTGAATTCCGCAAGCTTTGTAACCATATATTGGTTGTTCAGTGCTGTTGAAAAGCTGACAAGCATACCTCAATTTTTTCTAACAAATCTTTTAACTTCATCTGCCTTAGTAATAGTATTTTAATTCAGTCTTACAGATAATATCACACTTTTTAAGGCTGCAATTATGTTTCTACAAAAGAACTACAAAATAGTGAATTCCTTGCCTTTTCAAAACTGCCACCTAGCGGCCAAACACAGTTTTGTTTTCACTATTTCCAGTTTTCAGGAAGGGGCGGACAACAAATGTTCAAAATCTGTGGAATTTACTATTGGAGACATTTATGGGCACGAGAATGATTGTTCAATAATGTGACTTCACAAATTAGCAGTTGTAAGTGAGTAAATCGCTCAATTTATTCCGTTTCGGAGCATTTTATGATGTGTTTGTCAAATTGAATCCGAGGATTGATGGTATGAAATGGCAAAATCCAAAATGATAAATATCACCAGGTTTTTTATGTCCGTGAAGTTTTTCCGATTAAAAAAAATGAGAATAGTCCATATTCATAATAGGGGGGATAGGTAACCAAATTGTCGTCATTTTTTAATAGAGAATACGGTCATAATTAAGGGCTGATTAAACATGTAAAATAAATATGATTAGGATAACGAGTAACACATATAAATAAAGATCAACAACTTGGAGAATGTCAAAACTGATATTAACGAATAGGGTAATGAGCAGATTCTTGAGTCGGGTAATTTAACATTGAGGTCACAAGGGAAGCGGCGTAAAGAAAGTTGTCTAGTGCATCGGTAATGGGATAATGGGTCTTTACAAATCAGGTACAGGGCCGTCACCAGCATTGAGTGATAGGGGGTTCGATGGACACAGCACAACAGACGAGGGTACGGTCTAAGCCCCGTAAACTCTGGCATCCTACATCGCTGGAGACGCATTCTTCAGGACAATAAATCTGCTAGCATTGTCCATTATCAATAATTAGCCTTTACTGCCACTCTAACTTAGTTAGAGTTATAATTCACAAACATATATGGCATCTTTGGTCTCTTTGAGACATACATGAGTATCTGTGTATTAACGGTCTGCAGGACAATTTAAATTCGTTGTTCGGATATAGTGAAAAATGGGACATTACTGTCAATACCACTGCTCGAAATGTATTATATAAAGACGGTTTTGAAGCGGTATGACAGTTTGCCCATAATGTAAATGTGATGCTCTAAATTGTTTGTCAGGCTTTTTGAATGGAGAGTAATTGACTGTTTCAACCAAGACCTGACTTTTGAATTAAATGCACCTAAATGATTTTTACACAAATACCTTAAGCAAAGTATGGATTTTAAAGCGCATTTAACTAAAGGTTACAACAGGAATCATAGAGCAGCTATATGACTCCTCTTCACATCCCTTGCACATTGAAAGTGGAAGACATGAAAGTTCACGATTGCCAAGAGAACAGAGACTGTTGTGTTAGGCCTGTGCATCTGTGTAGGCCTAATGCCTGGCATCTCTGTATGTTTAAAGTTTGTAACTTTCCATCTTGAGTTCTGGAGTAGGCCTAACACTCGTTACCACAATTTTCTAGGAAGAAAAATTTGGGAAATGTCCGGACTCCGACTCCGGAGACAGAAAATCCAAGGGGAATGGACACCAGAATTGGTAAACCCCGACAACCCCTCTCTAGCTGTTAATTGATATGCCTACTTATGATACGTTGATGCTTCCGGTTTATTTGAAACCCTTTAAAAATGTAGAACATGAACCTGTACTGTAAATTATAATGAATTGCTCGACCTTATTCAAGAGAATATTGCGAGTCAAGAAATGTTATGGTAGGCTTACAACCGATTGTTCGACGAAGAACACGCGCTTTACTGTTCAAACATAAATTAATGCAATATCCTCGGTGGTAATATTATCTTACTCCCATTCTTTGTTAGAATAAACCATTTTTTGCATTATTTATTCATATATCATAATCAGTAATTAATTGTATTCACATCCTTCTGGTACTGGTATTCTCATCTAATTTACTTATTCATTAGTCATCATGCCTTGTAGGCCTAAATACATTACCTCAGACTATAAAACAGATTATGTCGTTTTAACACACACAGCCACAGAACAAATTAAATTCCACCTTAATTAAGTAATAACAAATTACAACACCAGTTATTGAAGTCTCGAAGGCATTTTTCAATAGCTGGGTATAAATTATGAAACAGACTGCCATTGTTTCTGAGATCCTGAATAACTACAATCTGCTTTTGTTGTTGTTTTGTGGTTTTTATTTTTTCTGGGCCTTCATGAACTGAAGCTTTGACTAGTTGACACTATTTGTTACAATGTCCATGTCTGGAGAGGATGTTGTATATGTGTGGGTGTTCTTGTTTCCTGGATCTGTAGTTAAATAACACTCGTTCATACATTAATGCCTATAGGACTCTTCTCAATCACTTTTCTAATATCGCATTTTCAGTTTAATGGCAGTATGATTCCAGATCACATAACTATACGTTCTGTCTTACATGTATCACTGGAGGAAAATTATTTTCCCACCAGAGCTAACACCAATATATATCAAGCAGTACCGGGTACGTTTTAGTGTGTCTTGTAGGCAAATACGCAATATTTGAAATGTTAAAGGCTGCATACCCTCCCTATACAGCTATTTAACTTAATATTTACTCAAAAAAAAATTTCTATTTGCTTTTGCAGTATAGGTTGCACATAGAATCAGAAGTGATAACTCAAGATTGGGGGCGTATAGTTTGCTAGCATTTCCATACATTCACATTTACCTAAGAAATCCAGGCCTAACTGACAAGTTTATGTCTCATGTCGATCAAGGGTTTTCAAAATACATATATGACCTACTTAATGTAACCCAACAAAACCGTAGAATTGTAGACCCCAATTTAACCGCAGATTGAAAACAAGTTACCTTATCAACCAAAAACTCTATCAGAAATCCTACCGGTATCAGGAGGTATATAAAACCACTTAAATGCTTATAAAAAAAAAACTCTATGGGTTTCAACTTCTTTTTTTTATTTGGCGCAACGTGTCAATGTCTGACACAGCTCTCAAGGATAATGAGAACATATGCTTGAGAACGGAGTCAGAATAAGTAATGGAACGTTGCACCAAATAAATGGAGAAGTTGGAATCTAACAGTTTCGTTTGTTATTTATAACACGTTAACTTCTATATAAATGCCTATATATCAAACAAGTCAATGAAAGGTTTCCGCTGTCGCTTTCGTGTTTTCACATCACTTTGGTCGATTTGCAGGTGAATTAGTATAAAATGAGATATTTTTCTGCAACAAGATCGGGAAATGTTTGGTAAACATATGTAGTTTGAATACTTGAAATGGGCATTGTAAAGGCGATGCCGTGGGGAAAAAGATCCAGCCGTTTATTTAGAAAATGCGTGTGAGGTGGAGAGGTACCCTAGTGATTTTGGCGTACTGTTTCAGAACCTGTGTATATCTATACTATAATGAGGTAGCGACAAATAAAATTTCAACTTTCTCGATTGTGTGTCTGTCGCAAACATAATAAACACGCAAAATGGTAAATTTTTGATAACACATTTTAATCACTATCCAACACATACAAACCAGTTGACCGTGGTGTTGAGTTACAATAATAATCCTCTAAGCTTATGTTATCGCCTTCAGGAATGTAACTGTTTTGTACTGTTGGGTGTTGGATGGCATTCGTGTGTACTGGCCATGTCGATTCAGCCACACAGTCACCAGTGTACAGTGTACGGGCAGTCTAGACGAACTAGTCGGTCTAGAATAATTCAATCCTTTATGTTCAATATTATACAATCCTTTTGACATGGAGATATAAAAAGCTTAATCAAGTAAAAAATTGACTGAAGCCTATTTTGTTGACATAGTTTACATGGTCTATTGATAGCAGTAGGCCTACATATAGTGTGTGCTATAATTACAGTCTGGTCTAAACTGCTCTGTTAACCATGTAACCTGGGATTAGGTAGTGGAGAAGGCACGACGAACTGTTGTTAGTGTTTTCTCCTACTTTAACCACAGCCCCCCTATCTGTCAACTGTAGATTGTTTATTATTCACGAATCCACAGTGCTGGTTCCATTGTCAGTCTTCATGTATAAGGTTACACGAACATGTAGATAGTACTCTCAAAGCGCGCTCGAGCGAATTGTAAAATTCGTGAAAAATAATCCACACTTGGAACAATAGACTGACCTCACAGCTGTGGTTTAATATAACATAGGCTATACTCATACCAGCTGTAACGGTCACTTGTAAAAAATATATTGGAAAGATAGATTAAAACATGCGAAAACAACATGTATTTATCGAGTAGCGAAAGAATATTCTGAAGCCTCCACCGGGAATCGAACCCGAAACTATGTCCAAGAAGTCCAGCGTTCTGCCGACTGAGCTACAAGGCTCCCTGTAGAAAGACCACGAATTTTCTTCCAAGTAAAAGCTGCGAATCTTTTTCTACGGGAACCACTGACACACAGGGGAATTACAGTAGCGTCTTTTTGTCTAGAAATTACCAACGAATGTGCTTATCACTTGTGTAATACCGAAAATATGGTTCTGGAATGTAATCTCCCAAGGACCTCTTGGTTAAGATGAAACTCCCTTCTGTATTAGATAACCCTAAACTGCCCTCATCTTCATTTGGTAGATTAATGGGTTTACTACTAACTCTAAACGATAAATTTTTCAGGTTGTGCTGTGTTTAACCCATACCTAATATCTATGTGTGTTACATATTCGCCACATATTTATCTTCACAATTTACATGTTACATGTAT
>JAVFBZ010044586.1:0-10484 GCA_032466195.1 Katharina tunicata
TTCACACGGGCAAAGTTAAACCGGCTTAAAGCCACTTTGGTATTTAAGCCGGTTTAAATGTTGCCGTGTGAACGGGCTTAAAGAAACAGTCAGGAGTTTAATATATCTTCACACACCTATGATGCCATGAAGAATATTTTCTCTGTCCGAGTAAAGTGGCTATATATTTTTTGTTAAGAGTAAGCACACAAGTACAGGGATGTCGACTTATTAAGATTGTTATTTGTTACAATCTCATTTTCTAGATAAATTCTCAGAGACAAGTTTCTAGATAGATCTTGTTATGGGTAACCATCTGGAGAAAGATAATAACAGGTAAATAATTAAGAGCAAAGAGTAGCATTTAGACCAAGAAATTAGCACATTATTATATAAACTATAAAAGATAATGACAGTCATTAGTTATCCTACATAGAAGAGATATACCTTGAATCTTGAGGGTAGAATAAGTTGTAAATGTATATGAACAAGGCAATAAAAACAAAATGTTCAACAATGTATCATGACTTGCAACTTAAAGTCAATCATCAAACATTGTTTGAAATGTTCAATTGTAATGTCTAAGCCAATTTGATATGTACCACTGCACAACATTGTAAAAGCACTGAAACAAAATGGCCAACAATGTTCTAAGAATTCATTGCCACTTATAGGCAATCATTATGAACATTGTTTTAAATGTTGAATTGTGGTGTCTCAGTCAAACTGATATTTTCCACTGCACAACATTGTAAGTCTTGTTACAAGTCCTATTTGTTGCAGGCCAATAGGACATGGAGGAAGCTACTTGCTGCGATATGATGTTGAGAAAGACATGGCTCACCAATAAAGTTTGGTATTAAGAGTGAAGCTGGCATCCAAAACATGGATCATGTACTCAGCTGAGTGGGGGAATTGTCACTTTGTATAAAGCCTCTGCTATTGAATCCTGAGACCTAAAATAGCTGGTTGTGAACTTTGTTGCCCTCTTTTTCTTAGGTAGGGAGAGAAAAAAGTGACACAGAGATGACTGGTCATCAGACTGTAATGTGTAATGTAAATGATTTACTTAGATGTAGAGTTAAAGAGTTCTGTATCGTTATCAGTCAACTACGTAATCCATATATAATAACTTAGATGCAGAGTTACTGAGTTCTGTATCGTTATGAGTCATTGAGTCAACTACGTAATTAATATATATATTAATAAGCTAATGATTTCCTATAGAACCTGGATTACAATAATTTCAGATATTTATTGGACGGTCAAGTTATATTAGAATTGTTAAATATAAATAGGACAAATACTAGGTTGAAGACGTTAATAGTAAACGACTTCACCTTAATTCCTTATTTTATCTGCAATCAGGTAAAAAAAAAACAACGATACCTGTTTCAGGAGACCGTATTTATTATCTAGATTTATCGTACTAGGTTTATCGGGGAGTAAATAAATTCCTATTACTATTATCAAATTATCAACAACTGACCAATGGCTCCAGCATACACCACCCGTCGCGTCTGTCAATAAACGTATCTCGATCGCCCCCGCTAACACAATTTTTTACTTACCTTTAGTCTGTCCTCGTAGTTCGCGTATTTAACTACTCTGGGGGACAGTCTACCTGGTGGTTTGCGTACTTCGTCTGGCACAGAATCCACAGTGTCTAAATCTTCAAGCTCTTCCATGTTCAAGAATTTATATGTCAACTACCGCATTCTTAGTTCGTATCGATGTGCTACAGAATCATGTGGTCAAGGGTGATACCATTTTGATCCGCGTTATAGGGGCGATAGATCGCTTTTAAACAAACTCAAATGAGATAAAACATAACATTTTAAACAAATTTGATTTTTTTAATATATTATTTTAAAAGCAAACTTTCATTTGTTATCTTAAATAATGAATGATTACCAAGCATCGGTGTAAGAAGTATTTCTAGTGACAACTCCTATCCTTTTTAGAGATAGTCCATTGACAACAATATCAACTCGCGTTGACAGGTGCTCCTTCACTAGTTCACCACTAGGGGGCGCTCTATCTGTCAGAAGTGAATTTATTTACTATCATCAGATCATGGCATCCGAGGAGAAGGAAATTGAGCCGGTTGCTACAAATAGAGTAGCAGATTTGCCGAATTTTCGTATTCTGTGTTCGAAAGATGGCGCCAACAGTCAAGATGAACCTTTTGGTTTGTTATACAGATCGTCTAGACCCGATTTTTTGGACGACAGTAGTATTTTACAGTTCTCAAAGCTTGGTATTCGAAGCGTGATAGACTTCCGCTCACAAAAAGAATACGCGAAAGCTGATGGAGATAAATTACTAGACAGTATTTCATCTCTGTACGTCGTGAAAATTCCTCACAAGAAAGCTTACAAACCAGCAGAGGCCGTAAATTGCAAGCTGATTACTTCTAAAAGTGGCACCAAAACAAAAAAGGTTGAAAAAATACGAACCGAAAATGAAGCAGTTGTCACTTCCAGTCCCACTAACTTCCCCGTATCTCAACAGAACGAAAGTGAAAGTCCGAGTAAAAGAAACTGTCACAGCAATGGGAATGCACCCGGACGGATTAAACACTATCTTATAAATTTCTTCACTGGTAAATACATCTGGACAGTTTTCAGAAGAGCACCATGGTATCTGCAGTTATATTCTCTCTTTTGGCTTTTAATAGACGTGATTCTGAACACGAATTATCGTTATTTTGTACAGACTTTTGCAACCTACATGTTGAACCCTGTGGGTATTATCGGTCAATATAAAGATATCGTGGATCTCAGCCAGAGAAGTATATGTGCAGGTAACATATCAATGTTTATGATTTGTTTTTGTATTCTGTTTTCCTTCAGGTATTGCCCCCTGTGGACCTTAGGTATATAAGGAAAGTTTTCCAGTGGCTGCGGGGTGGTTTTTACGAGGTTTCTTCCATAGGTCTTCCAAGGTTTTCCACCATACACCGGCACAGCAAATTAATAATTAAAAATAAGTCCTCATATAGGTGAAATAGTATTGAGTACGACATTAAACACGAATCAAACAAACCGAACATCATTTTTATGTGAGTATACTAATGGGCCAGTGATTTCAGATAGTGTGGTTCATTTCCTACATAAACATTTGCATCCTTGTCACATAATTTGCATCAATACAATTTGGAAATCAAGCATACAAAACTTATTTGTAAAGTTTAATTTAAAGTTAAATGAAATTGAAATTTTACTAGCAACTTGATTTATTCACCATACAATATAATAAAAGACTTGCTCAATCCCTATATATGGCTTAATAGATTTCAGTAAAAAAATAATAGTCCTTTAATTTTTGATTTTTCAACTAATTCCGTTTGCCTTGATTTTTATTCAAAAATTAAAACAGTGACGTTAAAATAAATATTATTCATTGGGTACAAAGCTTGTACAGAACAGGAGAAATCTAGCAGTTATTTGAATTCAATGGAAAGAGGGCTCGCCATATTTGCTCACAAAGACTTTTGTCGAGCTGCGGTGAATGACCTTGTTTATAACGAGCCAACATTTTGAACCTTGTTAGGGGTGTGGCTAACACGGTTGACTCCGAGTGACGTCGGTACATCAAAGTGTGTCCGAGACGACTCTGAGTATTTGACAATTAAAATTTCTGGTCGAATTTTCGGGTTTTGTGTAGCTTTTAAACTACCTTTACCTTCAAATCAGGGGGTAGATTTAACAGAATACCTCTAATTTTTTACTTTTTGATGAAAATATATAAAATTCATGTGATTCTGTGAAAACCAAAATACAGAATATTTGGGTGCGTACATGACTTTAAGGTAGCCAAATGCATTTGGACAAGTCTATGCTCGATTATGATGACAAGCAGTGCTGGTCACGTGCCACAATAGTGTCTCCCTGCGTGAAAGAGTGGCGCCACTAGAACACATTTCTGCTATCGCCATTCACAACTGAAAGCACTGATCATTTAAAAAAGTACAAATAATTTAAAGCCACATACGCAGTTTACGCACCCTTTTTTCATTTGCGATATTGCAGACATAATAGCTATTTTTATCAAGAAGTGAGAGGCTTAATCTGGGCCACTGGTAAACTTTCCATATCAAGGTCGACCTTAAGTATATAAGGAAAGTTTCAGGTGGCTGCGGAGACCACAGGCTACATAGTTTTAGAGGTTTCTTCTCGGCATTCAAACATACACCGGCAACACATGCGTGAAATACCCTTTTGTAATACGTTAAGCATCAATCAAATGAATAAGTAAGTAAAGGCCTTAATCCCATTTTGACCTTAGATATAGGCGTATAAGGTTAGTTTTCCGGGGCTGCATAGCACGTGTGGAATTGTTTATGAGGTATTTTCCCGGTTTTCCACCATACACCGATAACACGTGACGTCGGTCATATAAGTGAAATACCCTTGATAAAGACATTAAACACCAAGCAAATAAGTAAATAAAAAACAAATAAAATCAAAACTTGTTAAAATCAAGGCTATCAGAATTTGTTGAAAAACTATTGGTGCGTATGTGACTTTAATAACCTAAATCATAATGAACTAGAATTAGAGGATGAAATATTGGAACTTGAACAAGATGAAAGTATAGACATGACCGTGTTAAATCCAAGAAAATTTGAATTAGAGCTAGTCAGAAAAAATAATATAAAAGGTTTTTTGGTACGGATTAGAGGTAAGAGGCAAAATGGATTGAAGATGGAAAAAAAACAAGTACCTTTTTAAATATTTTTGCTATTAGGAGAAAAAAAATTATGTAAATAAAATTGTTCCTAAATTAGAGACAAGAGATGGTACCATCTTGACAGAACAGTTTAACATTTGAAGGGGGGTTAACATGAAGCTTTACACAGAAAATAATATGGATAAACTTAACCTGAAGAAGGAGCTTGGTAATTTTGACTTCACAGTTTTGACAGATAACCAGAAAATGAGCTTAGAAGGGGAGATAACCGAGTGGGAACTGCTAAAATATTTTTAAAAATTGCAGAACAACAAAAGTCCTGGTTCAGATGGTTACAGTGGTACATTGTTACTTTTGTGATAACTGACAAAGTCATTAAATGAAGGATATCAAACTAAATATTTGTCCATAACTCAACACGAAGCTAGTATAGCCTGTCTACCCATACTAGGAGATAACAGATAAGCCTAAACAATTACTGAAAAATCGGCGACCAAAACCCTTTTTAAATAGGACATATAAACTGGGAAGAAGGTGACAAAGATAACATCAACAATTACAGGCCGATCTCAGTCCTTCCTGTTATTATGAAAATTCTGGAAAGAGCAGTTCACAGTCAACTGTACGACTCTCTTGAAAAACACATGTTACTTAATCAAGCTCAATCTGGCTTTAGACCCAAACATTCAACTGCTACCACCCTCTCTGACTATTTAATTCAAAACATGGAAGCTGGTATGTTAACTGGAACCTTATTTTTAGATCTTAAAAAGGCTTTCGAGACTGTGAATCATAAGCAATTGTTAGAAAAACTTAGTAGCAATGGTATCTTGGGTCTAGAAAAAGATTGGTTTGAAAATTACTTATCTGAAAGAAAACAAGCAACATTAATTAACAATTGTATATCTGATACTAGTCTTGTCATGTGTGGGGTACCCCAAGGATCCATCCTGGGCCCCCTTCTATTTATTTTATACATCAATGATTTACCAGGCATAATAAAAGACTGCAAAATAGTTCTATACGCAGACGACACAGCATTGTTTTATGCAGTCAAAACCAGTCCAGAAATACAAGGCAAACTTTACGAAGAAATGGACAATGTCTTAAGTTGGCTTAACACCAACAAAATGACAATCAATACAAACAAAACAAAAGCTATGTTGTTTGGCACTAGAAAGTCTACAAGAACATAGGAGATCTCATGTAAATGATATGTTTAAGCAATTGAAGTGGCACAATTTAAACACAAGACAAAACTTTCACGCCTGTCAGTTTGTTCATAAGTGTCTCCACTCTGAGTGTCCAGAATGCTTACAAAACAAATACAAAAGGGTAGATAAGCAACATTCACACAACACCAGATCATCGACACAGAACAAACTGCTTCTAACACAGAACAAACTGGAAACTGGCATTAGAACTTTAACATACAGAGGTGCCAAATTCTACAACGAACTACCTGCATCAATTTTAAATCCCAGTATAAATTTTAAAACTGCTTATTTTAGGGCTTTAGAAAATGCGTAAATTCTTATAAAATATATATTTTTATTTTCATGTAAGTTTTATTCTCAGCCTTATCCTCACATATATCTTATACTTGTGAAACAATACGCAATATCTATTCATATAATAAATGAATAACACATATTTATGTATATATCTATATATTTTACTAGAACATGAGATTATTTATTGCCTTTAATTAGTCGCTATCCCTGTGCCAGTGTGATAAGTCGTTATAAAAATATATACATTACATTATCATTAATTATATAACATTATTCATGTTACTACTTGCCTGTATGTATTTGTGAACGTAACATTATATGACATATTTCATCCTATTTCATATTTTACATGATAATTGATGAAATCCACTATTTACATGTTTAAATGTATGTGTGCTTGTGTGCATGTAACAGGGCCCTGTAGGAGAGCAGTGTTCACACTAAACAGGCCACCCTGTATAAATATGGTTTAATAAATAAATAAATAAATAAATAAATAAGAAGCTGGTTGCATTGCAGGAAGAATTCAGTCTGTTTTATCTAGTTTAATATCAGATTCACAGAGTGGTTTTTTATCAGGACGATTTATTTTAGACTCATTTACGATATAATGCAATATACATAAATGTACATATGTTCCAGGGTTGCTTCTATTTATCGATTTCAAGAAAGCTTTCCGATTCACTATCCTGGGCCTTCTTATGTCAGGTTTTAGATCTATTTAACTGCAGATCTTCCTCTGCACCGTTAATGACAGGCCATTTTTTAGCCCATTAGCGTTATATTTAGCGCTGCACACATTACTTGTATTGCATATAGATAAACATATCCTATAGGACATCCCCCCCCCCCTCCCTGTTGACCTTAGATATATAAGGGAAGTTTTCTGGTGGCTGCGGAGTTTGCAGGGTGGTTTTACAAGGTTTCTTTACGGTTTTCTACCATACACAGGCAACGCAAATTATTAAGATTAGTAAGTCGTCATATAGGTAAATACTCTTGAGTACGACGTTAAACACCAATCAAACAAACAAACAAACCTATAGGACATCAAGTGCATTCCGCGCCAATAAAAATGAACATAGAACAGGTAAACCGCAAAGAAAATGAAAAAATAAAATAGAACTATTTAGCATAACATTAGGTCAAAATGACCAATGCAACAAGGGAATCACGTCATGTGAAAGAGTTTAAATTTCTTCATAGGTCGGTTAATCAGGTCAAGCCTCAGCAGCCTCGATATATCCATGACGTTCACAGCTACATTCAAAAAGTGAATCAATGGACCCTATATATACAAATATTCAAAACCTCTGTTACACAGAATGAGTTTCTTTCAGATTTGTTGCTCGGGGCTGCCAGTGGTATAAAGCCTCACCATATATTATTTTTCTTTGTGCAGAAATACTCCAAGAGTTATGGGCCTTGGATCAAGGAAGTTTAAGGGTTGGATGTTTTATAACTTTGTGATTGTCAAATATAGTTTTATCGACTTAATCCCTCGTCTTATTCTTTACTTAACAATGGAACAAATTGGGGACGACAATTCAACACAAACAAACACAAAGAAATACTATTATTTTTTAATTATTGCAAATCTGTTTCAACTGTATTTCCATTCGCTGTTATTTCCCCCATCTGTCTCCTTGCGACAGAGAATAATTTCGACAAAAACAACATAACACAACATATTAATGATGAAAATGTTTTCTCCACAGCATTAAAGTTATTGACGGACCCAGATAACATTCCCGCTCTGATAAACTGTGCTCATGGGAAGGATCGCACTGGTATTGTGACAGCACTCATCATGTCCTGTCTGGGCAGGTCCAAAGAGGAGATAATCAAGGAATATTCCAGATCTGCGGTAAGTGGACAATTAGAAAGGGCTGTTCAACACAGATAGCCCACTGTTAACAATTGGTTGATTGATAACGTACAAGTTGCAATATTCAGTATGGCTTTCTCAGACTTTACTTTCATCAGCTACTACCCTAAATGCTCGACAAATTCGACCCCCTTTACAACTTTTAAAACTACATTTAATACAAAGGGTAAGAACTGTAGTCATTCAATTTTGAAATTTTTTATGAATTTCAGACTTTAAATCACCACAAAATGTAAGTTTTAGTTCCAAATTCACACCTTAACCTTCAATAAATTACTTAAAGTTTGTGCCCTTAGAGGTTGAATTTGTTGGGGATTTAGGGTAATGTTGATATTGCTGTCATATAAGTTAATAAAAATCTTAGTACTTTATAAAAGATAAAGCAAGCCAAATCGAATCTTGTGCAGAAACATAAAGGTGGCATAAAATCTCTATAGGATAAAGAGTCACCTCAATTTATAATTCTATTTCATTGAAAATTTACACATGGGAAAAAGTTAAGCACCATTCTCACTTTTAAAAATATGAATTTTAAATTTAACCGTATTTTGAGAGGGTTTTGTGCAAATTGGGTTTTGGATATTGATATCACGACGTATACTCTATAATGCAGTGTGGCAGATGTGAAAAGGTGTACAAATTTGTACAGTTTTCCACCCGTGGAAACTTTTGGGAGTTACAAGTCAATATATGGCAAAGGTTATTTCTTGAGAATGACAATGTAGGCTGGTATGTCAGACAAAATGACCTTGGTAAAGTCAGTTTCTAGTGTATCCTCCTAGGGCATAGATGACACACCATGACAGCATCCAGTCGTCTCCTCATTCCATGTATGGGATGTCGGATCCGCTGGAGAAGTAGCTAAGTGCCGCATCCAGTACTTGCAGCGTTCGGATACAGGTCTCTGCCTGATTTTACTACGGGTACCCAAAATGTCCCCCATGTGTTCTATAGCCTATAGGATTCAGACTGGGGCTTTGTGATGGCCAAGGACAAGTTGTTATGAATTGCGCCACAAGAAGTCCCCTATGGGTTCTGTTGAGTCTCACATTGTCATGCACGAAGACGTGATCCCATCAAAAGGGCATGATTGTCAAAATGAGGTACCACATCCCTTTCCAGGATGTCCGTTCCAATTGCCTTGACCAAGCTTTCACTTACTTGGTTACTTGATGTTTTACGGCAAAGTCTAACAACTACAAAACGATGAACACCAATTTGCCGATCAATGGCTGCAAGGAAGTTTACCATTTCAACCAGGGTCCGAAATGTTGTAAAATTTTTGAGTAGCAAAAAATAAAAAAATTGCTATCAAAATAATTTTTGTGTATCTTTGCAAACCAATAATTAGCGATACAAAATCGAGAATCTGTCGCAGAAAGCTCTATTTGTACCCAAAAATGTGATGCGAATCCAGACATTGCAGACCCTGCCAACTATGTATTATTCTCTGACTTTAACTGATATTCAGTTTCTTCGTGCAATGAAGATCTTGCAATGCCTCCTGATAGCACGTTGAAACTACAGCTTACAACCAGGACATAATATCTGGTGACGCTAAAATGCTCTTCTTAGATGTCAAATCGCAGGAATCATAACAGAGTAGTGACCAATCTCCCATTTGGGCAACAGTGCCTTCAAAGGAAGTAATTAATCATTGGTTGAAAATTGTATTGTATTTTGGATTATATAATCATTGGTTTCAATTGTGTAGTATGTGTGACGTTCACTTTTAGAGAGTACATTTTAAATATATTTTGTGTGTATGCTGATAAAGGAAAAGTATAATTTTATAATGAAAAAGACTAAATGAATCAATGACCAGCGGGGTGACAATGGATGTGATTGTGTTGTAGGAGGGATTACAGTCAGTATTAGAGAGAATCCACAAGGAGATTGTCATACAGTATCACATGAGTGAGGAGTTTATAACGGCCAATAAAGAAACCATGTCCGGACTGCTAGACTATATCACACAACAGTGAGTTTTTTCTGATTGTCAGATTTTTTAGGCGGGAGGTTGGATGGGAGCCTCCTGTGCCCTGGTGCTATCTGAGCTACATGTAAATGACATATGATGCCGATTTGTTGTGGTGTCCTGTATTGTTTTCTTTGTTGCCAATGGCAGCGACGGTTTCCTTCATAGGAGTGCAATAAAGCTGAAGTACAGCACTAAACCCACCCAAACAAACACATGCAGCTGTTATATCGATTATACATTATTGTACAATATACAAACTTCTGTATTTATCACAGCTAATAATAAAAAATAAGGAAAAAATAACTTTTGTACTGTGAGACTATATCACAGATCAGTGAACATATTTCATCGGGGTCTTCAGTGGTGGGTTTGAGGACTGTGCGCTGGGGCTGTCTTAGCTAAGGGCTAAGGGGCACCAGGAAGCTAA
>JAVFBZ010044597.1:0-10484 GCA_032466195.1 Katharina tunicata
AAAATTACCAGCACATGGCTTACTCGGCAAGCTTCGGCAGCCGAAAACAAACTTCGATGAAAATAATCTCTGCAATTCTAATAACCTGTAACATTGCTAACTTACTCTTACAATATAAATATCAACGGACAGAAAAAACAATTTCACTGGTTAACATGTGACTATATATTATCAAGTGTACGCCATATTGATGAAATTATCGAATGAATGGTTAACATAACATTACGCTTAGTTAAAAGTGAGTATCAAACTTTTCCATTAGTTTAAAAAGGATACTATTCTACAAGGACATACTCATATCACTGAATCATCATGAACACTATTTTCAGTCAATTTTTTTTATTATTTTGTCAACATTAGCGTTACCCGGTCGGAGATTGTCGTCTCTAGAACCAGGTTGCTATGACAATAATCTCCAATAGGACACCAGACAGTACAATCTCCAAACTTATCTTCGTATATCCTAGAAAAGGAAAAATAGTTACAATATAGCTGCACCTTCACCTTATAATCTTAGCATAACAGTCGTCATAGAAATACATTATTACCATTATTGATGGAATATTAAACATTACCGGAAACCGGAAACGGTTACAATATAACTTCACCTTCACCTACTAATCTTAAAATATCAGTCGTCATAGGAATACATTATTATCATTTCTGATGAAATATTAAACTTTACCGGAAACTTTTACCCTGGTGAAAAATAGGGTTTACGTTCTTGGGACTTTTTGTAATTCTCAGAACTCAACAGGTAATAAACCGGATATAAACATCTCATAAGTATACGGATGTCAAATCATATGACGAGTTTTCATGGTTGATCCAATGACTAACCGTCCCCTAATTAACCACGTCAGATTAACACAGCAAACATGATGTTACCTACATCCAATTTTGGTTGTCCTTCCTCTTTGCTCAAGGTTGTCGAAAGAATATCGTCTTCAATTATAGTAAGGGAAACACGCACACTTTTGGTCCCTATTGAATGATCTACATCGATGCTAATTAAACGCAATCAGTCTACATCCAAAACATCTTAACGCTATGCATGGAAAAGAAATGCTTTGCTCTTCCTTGTCATATTTACTTTGTAAATAAACGTCAAATCAGGCCTGTCCACAAATTCAACTCTGCTTTGGCGTATTACGGAAGCTCTGCAATGTCGTCAGACGTTCTAACTGAGAACAAAGACGGAAAAACAGATATAAATTTTCTAACATTACGTTAAGATATGTTATGATTTAGTCATATTATTAAAAGTTAACATATTTTCTCAATAAATATATTTGAAGTGTCAAAATAAAGAATCACAGGAGATAAAATATTGCCAGAGATATTTCGCAGAATTTATGCTTTTATTTCCTTTTTTTTAGGATTCACACAAAATATCCAAATTAAAGTTAAATCTCCTTTACTGATTTATTCGTCACACAACATCAGAATATGAGCAATTCGAAGACCAAACTTACGTGCTAATTGTATAAAAGTCATCGCCATAGAATACTCCAAATCCAGCCCACGATCACAAAGAAGCTGATCATCTGAAGCAGAGCGGCTAGGATGTTTAAAAGACAGGCTTTACACGGGGTGGAAATCCGAGTGCTGGCTCCACATAACACAGTAAATGTTGATATAAACGTACCTGATACGAATAATATCACTTCAATTACTTATTATGTACGCTTTGTTTTTTTAAGTTTAACTCATTGACTGTTAAATCGTAGCCGTAATGAATTACGTCCTTGGAAATTTATAAATATATAGGCTATGTTTTATGATTGGTCATACCATATTTTTACAAATGTGCCTCAACATATTTATTATATGACTTAATGTTTATATAATATTTTCCGACCACCCACTGACTGAAATGTATCACGTGGTCAATGTGTGACCCTTAATATAGACTCGAGGTGTATGACTCTAGCTGTTATACGCCTCACCAAATTTCAACCAATCATCCACGGCTATTCCTGTTTTCTTCTTTGATTTGAGCTGTGTCAAAATATCGTCTGTTTCGATCTGCTAAGGTATGCTAATGTAATGATTTTACAGACTTACAGTTGTGTCGGCCTCTGGCCTCTGTCGATACCAACTTCTGTGGGTATAAACCTAATCAAAACTCCTGAACTGTATAATGCCATCTTGTTGCATTTATTACATCGTCAAGTCCAGTGTCGATACTTTTATCAGAGTAACAATGTGATTTAGCGAGCAATCACTACGCTCCTCAATCAGCGGCTAATTATATATACAGACCTTTTTGTTTCAGCCAGTGATAAATTCGGACAGGTTTGCAAGGGATGGCCGTCAGTGGGATCATTCCAAAGTAAATCAATTGAGTCATTTCCTAAAGGGTGTTGCAGGCTGCAGTTTTTCACTTGGTATTTAAGACCAAGGGCGTCTTACTTGCGTTTGCCGTCAAGCATTGATATGTTAAATAGAGATATAGTTATATAATCTGTTAGAAATGCTCTTAGAGGGTTGGTTGAACTTCTTATAATATTGATAAATCGGTTAGCAGACGACCAAGTCATCAATTACTGATATAACAGGTCACCACAGTGGTTTGGGAATCACTGCCCTTCTCCAGGACTTGAGTGGTTGAACAGTCCGAACATGATGTCCGTTTGCTTACGTCCGTGCCTCAGCTGTCACCTTACCAGATTAGAGAGATGATATATGCCCTTAAAATGACAATTAAGACACGTCATCCAGTTTAAAACCGAGACAATCTCTATATCAATAACAAAAGTGTTGTTATTCAGATTTTAACTAAAGTCAGAGCCTTTGAAATTTACTGCCAACTTCTGTATTGTTCACTGACGCGTTATTTTGTTCTTGGAAACCCATTGATTTTTTTATGGCAATTTTGAATCCAAGAATTTGTTCATTTTATTGGAAAATTCCAATGAAACCAAATAATGTACCCTACGTGCTTATTGTCTTTGCAGAATAATTTCTTAATATAATATCGTTCAGGATAAACAGTTATCATCTCTGTATCACCTTGAGTAACTTTATTGCATGTTTGTAGACAGAAAACTGTACAATTTCACGGATGTTAGTCACTGGATTAGTATAAGAGAAACGAAGGCAGAATTGTTTGTGTATAAATCATCCCAGGGCTGTTATCTTCTTCACTTGCGTTACGCCTCGGTATAATTGGCCTATTTGTATTTCACCTTGAACACAATGTAGAAGGAATAAAAGCTATATGGTCAAGTCATCGATTTCGGGAGTGTTAACAGGACTATCTTTCTGATCGCGATAACAGGACAACGTTGTCATGGTAGATGTGATGTGTTTTTACTTCACACGAGATAAGAGAGGGAGTGTTGGTGAGAGTTGTTATGTCTAGGCAAGTGTGACTCAATGAAGGTGTTATATATCTTTAAGCAATTACAAGTCATGAAAACATTAATTTCTTTGTTGGTTGGGGTTTACGTCGTACTTAAGGTTATTTAATTCATATCACTTCGCACCAGACCATTGAATGAAGCAAATAAACCTCAACGACATTGGAAACAGGCAAGATCACCACAGGATAAGAACAGGACTGCAAACAAAACTCCACAGACGATTCGGCTTCCTGGTGCCCCTTAGCTCTGATGGCACCATGTTATAGGATAATAGGAGGCTCGCAACCAAACACGTGAATAAACTCCATTCTAGATACTATTCGACAGCTACAATTTCGGTTTTATACTTGCAGTGTATTTAACTGTAAATTCACGTCCCTCTGCATATTCTTCATTCCAAAATGACACAAAATGACACCAAACAGATTATAAAACTGAATTTCAATTTAAAGAAGTACGATGACACCAGTAGAAGACGTTTGATCTTTGTGAGGCTGGACAGCTAGCAAGAGCCTAGTCTGGGTAGTTCATCCAGGCACCTGACTGTAGCCAGACCAGATAGTTAAGTTACAGTTATCGACCCACATGTCCTAGTATGTGGTCATTAGCAGGGCATGTTCGTGTGAAACCTCACTCAGCAAACCATTAATGACTCTTGGCGCCACTTGGTCATCAGGATTGATCAAGCATAGAGACACAGGAAAACTTTCCTTACATACCTTAGGTTAACAAGGGGCTTCGAACCTATTCCGCGTAAAGTGAGTTCCAAGAAATGAACTGGACGTGCTTATTGTGTCCGTTTTGGAAATAATTGTTGTTATATAATATCTTTCAGGCTTTCCAATCATCATTTATTTACGACTTTTTGTGGCTTTAAATCATTGTTCGTATGCTTTGGTTAGAAATATAGATAATGACAGAAAGCTGTAAAATTTCACGGATGTTATGCACTGGATAAATATAGACGAAGACGGAATGTATTTGTGTGTAAATCATACCAGGCTTGTAATCTTTTCCACTTCGGCTAAACCTCGGTATAATTGGCCTATAAAACCTATTTGTATTCACCTTAAATACGTTGTAGGAATCAAATATATTGCGTCTAGTCATCGATTTTCAGGGTGTCAACGGGACTATTTTTCTGATTTGTTTGTCACATCGTCACGATCTGATGTGATCGAACTGAAGGCGAGATAATAAGACTGGCTGTCTCCACTATCTATTGACGCCACTTAGTCATCAGCAGTCGATAAGTTAAAATTAGGAATTAGGAACTTCCATCTTATCGGGTTAAAGATCGTTTATCATATATGGATTTTGTGTATGCTTAAGTAGAAAATGACAATAGTCAAACATAAATCGAATTAAAAATAAATAAATTTCTTCACTTTATACAGCATTGGGTATTGACACAATGTGTTGTCTATCAGGCAGAGTGACATCATAACAGTCAGTAAGTAATATAAGTGATAACATCATGCCACTTATATATATATATATCTCAGTAACATGATATCAGTAGATAACTAGTGAGTATACACATGAATTGACAGCCAGAGCTAGTACGATGGGGACCTTAGCTACAGATGGAAGCCAGAAAAGTGAAGTCGCAAACGAAGACATATAAAGTGCAATACAAACAGCAAGTGACTAGTGAGAGATGTAAGTGACAGTTGGAGATGGTATCTTTTGGACATTAGCTCAACATGCTCGGTGAGAGAGGATTGGATTTGAAAATCAATGAAAAGCAAAGTGATGAATTCGTACAGAGAGCAGCCGATTAATTGCCCTGAGGTTAGTGAACTGGACAGAATCTAATGTTGACATTGCACCCGATGGAAGCCAGACAATCCACATATCGTTGTCTTTGCCTGGTGTGAAATCTCAGGTAACAAACTCAGCACAACTCTCAACGTCACTTGTTCATAAAGAGTGGTCAAGTTTTAAGAGCAAGAAAAACTAACTAGGTACCACCTCGTCCCGTTAATGGTCACTTATCTTATAACATTTATCGATTTTCAGATACTTGTCATACAGCCACTAAAAATATAAAATCAATATAGTTTCCCATTTTATTAGACTCTATGACAGCATTGAATATTGTCACAATCTGTTGGATAATATAACCGCAGGTGTGACAGTGAGAGAATTTATGTCTTACAGAGGCTACTGGAGGCCATAACAGCGGGATAAGTCATATGAAATACGACAGGTGCTGTCAAGCAGAGGCGGAGAAACATGGTCAGAGAAGGAGAAACATTGGCAGAACAATCTTTATATTATGACGTCACTTAAACAATATTGTACATGTGTGTTCCGGATTCATATTTTGTGAGAAATAATTCAATTTTCCCCGTAAAATCCATACAGTCAGAATCTCTTTAAAGTAAGAAAAATAAGGAGTCATAAGGGACTCATAGAGGCGATGGCAGCGAAACAAATCAAGCCCAAAGAAACTGTAATACAGCAAATGACATCAAGATAGCAGAGTGTGCTAGATTTAGCGGTGGTAAGAGATGAGATTTATCGCTGCAGATCGAGCTATTTACAAAATTGTCAGCTTAAATGAAATTATAAAACTTCCACGCCATTGATATTTTAGGCTTATTTGGCTAGTTTTATAAGCTACGCCGGTCAGTGATGGACTAGAACAGAAAATGTCAGAAAATAAAATAGTCTATGGAAATAAATTCAGAAAGTGTTGGCAGCGTCATGTTGAGTAAAAGATCGAGTTTTAAATTATTTGGTTTTGAGCCTTTGTCCGAGTCTTTTTGTTATTTGCCATTTCTTGTCGGCACAAACAAAGAGGTACAATTTACAAGAAAATTCATTCCGCTATCACTTTTATCAGATATAAATAGGAAAGAATAGGACATACATGGGAATCACATGTCTTTTTGATGCACGACATGAAAAAAGAATTTAAATAGCAGCTTGGTTTTGTTTAGAATGAAAGTAATATTGTGAGCGAAGTAAGATAATTAAGGCAACACAAGGTAAACTTATATGAGGGGATTTTGATGACGACTTTTAGTCTAATCGCTTGACCTATTTTAGATGGCAAACAAATTTTAAAAACCTATAACTCTCTCCAGCTAATCAACCTATACATGCTTAAGAGCCAGGCCGTTTAATTACATCAGAGCAGACGCCAAGGTGTGACCACGTGACCAGGCGCGAATCGCAACACTCGAAGGCTATGAATAAAGCTTGAACAGAGAACGACATGAGCAATTTAACGAGGACGTAATGTTTTTATGACTTTATTGTTTATTGAATACTGGATGGAGAGAGCTGTACACAATATAAATCAATTCCAAGGTATTTTATCTCATTTCTTACATTTATATGCGTTATATAATTATTTTGCTCGAAATAAATATATTATAATACATAAATGGATTGACAATATATCTATCATAACCTTTTTGAATATCATTCAAGATATTCAGCTTGTTCGCTGCTTTACGCCGTACGTATTAACTCATATGACGGCGTGCCACTTAAATGCGTATTTTCTCTATTGTCGTATTTTTGTCAGACGTTAAAGATGTATTTAACATGTGAAACACGCTTAGATTTTAGTTTGATTGGTGTTTATAGTTTATGCATGTGTAGCACATTTATTCGCCGAAACTTTCACCAGACAGCCCTTATTGCCTATGTAATTTGGCTAAATTGTCAATTGTGATGTTTCTGCTACTATGACCATTTAACCCTATCAAAAGACTTGTCTCATAATTTACCTTATCTTTAATGTACGGTCTATGGAACAATTTCCTCTGTCATTCAAAGACGCTCATTCATTAGAAGACAATCACTCTGCTACATAACATCTAATAACTTCGTCCTTCGAACACCAAAAATTCGTAATGTTGTCAATGTCTTCAATAAATTCCATTATAAATTATTTGAGTAGATCAACTGCACATTTAGAAAGTTATCTCAGCAGTTTAGCCATGCCTGTGTGCATGAGATTTGGATGGTCAATGTACTCGACTCGCGGTATAATTTAATAATTTTTATTGAGTTCATATCTTTTGATTTGTTACTAAATGATAGTTTCGATTATAAAGTCATGCATAGAATCGGACTTGATGATTTTTCCTTCTAATTAGTCTGATTCATTAGATACGGCATCCACCAGACACAAGCTTAGCGTGGACAGGAAAGGTCACATGATCTGAAGAGCTAACAGATTGTGATATTATGAATGCTTTTCAAGAGTTTATAAAGCAGAATAAATGGTTTATTGCACACCAAACTGTCGTTCATGTGCGTGACAAATGTGCCTCGAACTACATAGCAACCACGTACATGGTATTAGATAAGTGGCCATTAACACGTGGAGGGGGCATTTCCTAGGTTTCTTCTCGCTCCTTGAACCTAATCGTTCTTAAAACTCTTCCGTCAATAGTTTTACTGAGATTGTCACACAGAATTTCACGTCAAATCTCCCTCTAAATGGCCATTGACAACGCCATGCGGATCGATAATGTTGTAACGATCATGTAATCTAGGCGCCTGGCGCCTGCTTGCAATAGAACATCTGTCAAATGGCCAAACTAGAACTCAGTTAATCTTCCTTTAATCAATCTCTGTCTTTTTTCAAAATCCATTTTTAAGAATTTACTGAAATGAGAATTCGCTTGATTTTTTTTTTTTATGAAAGGGTTTTTTCCTGTAAGAGAGATCAGAAACTCTATCTGTATACAGACAGAAAATCGATAATTAATATGATAGGTTTTATTCCCCCTTCATGATATGCTCTCTAACCAAGAGACGGTCCTGTTGTCGCGTCCTGTAAATGTCCTGTGTTTTCTTGTGTGGTTCATTTAATCGGCTGGCACGCTGCTATATGAATGAAATATCATTAAGTGCAGCGAAAAACACAATCAAATAAATACACAAAGATGAACCCCATGCATAGTGTATAGGGTGAATAAGAAATACGATTTAGAGACCAATTTTTCCCAGGTTTAGTTGGAGTGTGAAAGATTTGCTTCTTTGATCTGCTTTACGAATGATTCTACACATGGATTTTATGCTGAAAGAAGACAACTGAAGCCAAACATTAACTAAATAAAGACATTTGTGCGCAACATGAACCACTACACGCATTTTAAGCCTTTATTGAAAGTATTTTGGTCGCGTACTCTGTCAGTAATTTACCGTCTTATCACAGCCGGACAAATGTAGCATTGAATGGACCAAACAGCCAGTTTAAAGACAACAAAATAGTAACCTTAACCATCTTGGTATTGGGCTCCAAAAATGTCAACATTTGTTGTATGTCCAGTGTCCACATTATACAACCCTTTACTCCCACAAGAGAATCTAAACTGTTATGCAAGTAAGACGTGTATGTGTTTGTAGCCATTACTATATGGAGACTGGGTCCATTCCCTATTTAGATTTCCCTTGTCTGATACCCACACTAATAGATATATATTGTATGTTGTCTTTTTACAGTTTTTTTTGTTCATATTTTTATAATGCATTAAGTTCGACTGACCAAAATACATTAGTTGCTAACATGTAATGAACAAACGTGACCTCTTCCATTCCAGTTAACTTGACAGTAACTATGATAATATACCTCAAATTAAGATCCTCAAATTTGAAATGGTGCAATAACACTCTAGGAGTTGTTGTAACGACTTTAGGGGATTCCCTTTTTAAGGAACTTTGATCACGAACAATCAACAGGCAGCTAATTTTTGAAATCCCCTACTCTTTCCACCAATCGAATCATGTGCATGATCAAGCAAAGATGATTAATTATATAATCGCTTTCTTGATATAACAGAAGGTCGTTCGTCCTTTTTCTGAGTTGGTTTAGGTGTAAAGCTCTGGTGTAAAGCCATAATAGAGATTCTTATAGACATTTTATAAGGGAATGCCGATTCTCCATTCCTGGGATGTCAAAGTCGATAAGAACAAACAAATTGGGTCAGGAAATTAGGACTGTAAGAAACTAACGAGCAACTCATCAATTTGTCGTTGCTCAGCGCTTGTTTGAGCCATCAGTCAACCCAGATCAACAGACTACTCTCTGGTATAAATCTCGTTATCACGATCTACAATGTGTTTTGATCCCTGTTTTGTCATTAAGTTGGACAAAATTATCAAACATTGAATATGCAAATTAATGTTATGATGTACAGAAAACTGTGAATAAGCTATAGGCGAATGTGCTTCAAAGCGATTTTTCAAAATTGAGGGAAAGTTAGAGCGAAGGATAAAATGTCGTTGAAAATGCTAAATAGTAGTTTCATTGTCATAAATTAAGCATAATAGATAAACAACCGACATGAGAATGACTTTAGACGTCAAAGTATCCATGATGTACGCGAGTAGTGTTTTTTAACCCACGTTAAGAATTATACAATAACCTCATATGTACGTACTTCAGTTTTAAAACCTATTTTTACACTAACCATTCTGCGATTACATTACACTCCACAGTCTTGTGCAAATCCCTTTGTCGCGTGCATGGTAACACTTTGTTGTCTGTTTTAACGGCAGCGTCTCTTATTACGTCATCAAATAATCGAGGGCTCTTGAGAGTTAATCGGGTAAATTACCTGGAGATAATCACAGGTGTTTGTTTACAAGTTGCCGATTTGAGAGAGGCCAGGTAATAAACGTCCCCTCTACTAATTTTAATTTGGTTTCATGTTTAATGAATAGTGGATAGAAAAATGTCACAGCACCCGATACAATTTGAGCTACTTTACATAAGTGTTTAGCAGTACTTTGTAACCTTAAAATCTTCTTTCACAAAAGGCTAACAAAATCTACATGTGGTTATCAAAGCCACACGAAAAATACCCCCAATACCACCATCATTAATACTGTTTTAAACATTTGAAATTGTTTTCTTTACTTTGTTAACTTTGACTTCAACACAAATTAACATTTTCTTTCAGAAATTATTCTAGTTTTTGTTGCGCCTACTGGATCATCCTTTATCCACAGTTTGACATTTTTGATTAAAATTCATTAATTTGTGAATTTAAAACTTTCCCGGTTGTTAGTAGAGGATGAAAACAGCCATCAATTTCCTCGTCGTATAATTTTCCCATGCTATATTCTATTCGGGATCAATGTCAT